>CBVK0101486773.1:0-20502 GCA_900067695.1 Picea abies
AACAACCAATCTTCCAACACTTTGTTGGTGAGTGCCCTTGACCTGTTTGTCCACAATATGATTTCTCTCTCCCTGCACAATCAAATTTTGACAAGTGTCCACCACCATGGCACCTTAGATACCATGTTAACATTGTTGTCTTCCTAACATCACTTTCTCTCTCGTTGCAAGTGAAGGATTGGAACCTCATGTGGGAGCCCTACCCCATTGGGTATCAAGTTATGATGACTTCAAGATAAATAATATGGTCTTGTAAATCTATTATAGTCTATAGGTAGAGGGTCATAACCTTTTCTCGAACCCTGCCCATGTCTGATATCAGATATCGAGCATCGTTAAAGGTGAATGAGTCTTGGAGACCTTCCGAGGGTCTGATACTCCGATATACTAGGCATCAACCCCCTCCTAATATTTATAAGGAATCAATGACTGGGATCTTCTCAACCCTTAGATATGATAGTTAGAACTCAAAGGCATTAGAGTAAAGTTTTAATCCTGACAAGGCCCACACTCGACTCACCTGCAGACCAGATGCTAACAAGTGTCACTCTCGTGACACCGTGGCTTCCATACTGGCATGACACATTATGTCGACATTATCCTCACTCTTTAATTCACAAGGAAATGGGTGGAACTAGGTGTTGGAACCCTGTCCCATTGAGTATCGAGTGAATGTTAAGGCCTTTAACACAAGATCTTCCATTATCCCGAGGATCTGATAGTTCGGTAAACTAAGTCTCTCCTCCTGCTTCGAATCAATATGATGATTGGACGATGAACATTCAACCTCCCTATCGATCCAATGAATATTGTTTCTTCTAGTTTTTCAACGAGAATCTAAATGGTTAAAGTTTTTTCCTAGACATAACCGTCACACAAGCTTTATCTGTGTTTTCTACACTATAAGGAAAATACCCCATAGAAGAGATTTTTGTGGAAGCCCCTATAAAAATATCCCCAAAATATGTCTATGGCAGAGGTCACTAGTGGATGTGCATGGGAAAATGTTTTAGAGGATTTTTTTTTAATGGTGCGTTTATAAGTTTATACCCCACCAGTGCACCACCAAAACTCAACGCACTGGTGCTAATAGACAATGGTGCATAGTTGTAGAGTTATTTTAAAAAAATAGAAAAAAATGATGCACATCATATAAAATAATCTCGCAAGCACTGGTGCACACTAAATGGGCACACCAAAGCACAACAAATGGGTGCATCATCATTGCATTTTTCCTTTTAAAAATGCATAGCAATGCGTCATTGTCCCTTGGGCACGCTGTGTTGGGTATGTGTTATATTATTTTCATGAGTAGTAGTGTTTGTGTTTCACCGAGAGGTTTTAAGGAGGGCCACTAGGCCCCCCCTTTGGGGTTGTAGGGGCGCTACCCCTGAGAAAATTTTTTCTTCCTCAGGAAACGTGTCACATATTTAAGTGGTTTTTCGGCACATGTTTTTTTGCCGATGGCTTTCTATTTCTGGTTAAGGAATTAGGGTTGTTGACTAATCCATGCCATTGGTTTAGGTTTTTGGATGCCGCTAGATCCTATATGTATATTGTATTGTAAACAATGTATTATGATGAATGAATATAAAAAATGCTGGTTTTCCTGGTTTGGGTTTTCAGGGGAAAAATCTCTATGTAATGTTTGTATTTTCCATTGCATCTTTTCTATTCTTTTACTGTAAATTTGTTTGCAGTAAATATTGTACAAGGTTAAAATCTCCAGGCTTCAGGGGGATGCCTTTGTGGTCAAGAGTTTGTCTTGAGACTGTGATAAACCTTGTTACAGTGGGAGATCTGTGGTATTGATTTTCCAGGTGAAAAGAAATGGCAAGCAATTCGAAAATGGAGATCGAGAAGTTTAATGGGAAAATTTTTGAGCTATGGAAGCTTAATATGGAAGATATGTTGGTGGACATAGATCAGTGAATTGCAGTAGATCCAGGTACTGCATGTTATTGGATAAATCCGTAAGTGTGGACACAAACCGATCTCCCTAGACCCACCTAGATCTAGAACAAAGCAAGACAGAATAGGACGCTTTCCTTAAGTTTTAAATATTGAATTTACTAAGAGGTAAGAATAAGTAACATACCTTATAATTTCTTCCTATAGTCTTTGTTTCTCCTGCTTCGCTCCAGTGCTCTTGTGCAGTCAAGATCAAAACAACACAAACCAACCAAAGTGATAGCGATAGCATAAACTAAATACAAACCTCTGTATGTGATCAAGGAATCATACAATAAAACATAACAAGCTTTATAGGAAAGAATCATATTACTGTATCATATTAAATGTGAAAGAAGATTACAACCATGGCCTTGATGTTGTAAGGTCCCTTCCAACTGTCCTTCGTTCCCCACACACTTCTTGCTCCCACACTTCTTGCTCCAAGGATTCTGAAACCATAGATCTGATAGCTACTCATAATCTATCTTGACAAAGCAAATCTCAAAGCCACTCCAACCAAACTAATCCAAGCTAACCCAAGCTCAAGCTAACTTTCTCCATGAGAACTCCTCTCCTTTTATAATTTGAAGAGGATAAGGTGAGGAGGTTAGGATGATCCCACTAAATCATGAAAGCAAGTAAGATCCAAACCATTCGGATGCCACCTCACCATAGAAGCTTCTCTTTCTAGAAGATTCGATAAAAACGCTCATTTTCCCCACGTGCTGGAATTATTGCACCCTAGCTATAGAGCAACCTGTGAACACCTCGCACCCTCGCTATAGTGTAACCTGTGAGAATGGGTCATTCTCGCACCCTGCCTATATAGCAACCTGCGAACTTCATTTTTTATAAGGTTTTTTCATAGGAAAATGCAACTTCTTTTCTCAGGAGAAGTTCTTCTCCCTTCTCTCTTTAGGAACTCAAGCCACTGACCCCTCCGAAGGAAACATATAGGTTTACGTCATTAATGATCATAGAGATGATGAAAATAATGTGTAACACTGCACCTACAGGAACTTCAACAAATGTCTGGTAAAAAATGGATCAGAAGGAAAAGAGCACAATCTGACTGTATCTCTCAGATTCAGTATTACTGAATATGTCAGAGGAACTTATAGCCAAGGGTTTATGGGATAATTTATGGAAGGTGTATCAGTCTAAGTCCCTAGTATATAAACTGTTCCTGAGAAACAAGCTGTATAACCTGAGGATGAGAGATGGAGACTCGATGACAGACCATTTGAATGCCTTCAATACTGTGGCAAGTTAGTTATTATCTGTTGAGATTAAAATTTCAAATGAAGATAAATGTATCAGTTTACTGTGTTCTTTACCAGACTCGTGGGATAGTCTGGTTGTGGCCATAGGTAGTAATACAATTTCCTTGAAGTTTGATGAAGTGGTCTCATCCTTGCTGTTGGAGGAGAAGAGATGGAAGAATATGGAAGGACAAAGCACATACACATTATTTGCAAGAGGATGTTCCTAGGAAAGAAATAGATCTAAGTTCTCAAGTGGGAGATCTAAGTCTAAGGGTAGATATAAATCTCCCGAAAAATTTGTAAAAGTATGTTGGAAATGTGAAAAAAAAGGGCACTACAAGAAGCAGTGCAGATCCAAAGTTGAGAAAAAGAAGGGATCTAAAGAATCTCCTTCTACAGAAGAAAATACCTCCAAGGAAGAAGGAGGGGATGTGTACTTGGATTATTCAAGAACACATGTATATCATGAGGCATGGTTGGTTGACTCTGATGCATCGTTTCATATGACTCCCCATAGGGAGTGGTTCTGTGAATATTAAAGGTATGATGGAGGTAATGTTTTCTTAAGTGATGATTCGACAACCAGAATCATAGGACAAGGAAAAGTTAAGTCAAGGCTCATAGACGGAAGGATTAGAACACTTCTTGGTGTTCTTCACATCCCAGGTTTGGCCAAAAATTTGATTTCTGTAAGAAAAATGGACGATGCAAGGGTAAAACCAATATTTGAAAAGGAAACTTGCAGGATGGTTCGAGGAGCAATGGTGTTGCTGAAGGGAGTTTGGTTTGGAACTCTATATAATATGTAAGGAAGCACTATTAGTGATGGGTGTAATAGTTCCATTATTCATGATATTGGAGTTGAAGAAGAAAGAAATCCTACAGTCTCTAGAGAAAAGGTTATGTTGTGGCATCAAACACTGGAGCATATCAGAGAGAAGGGTCTTCAACTACTACACAATAAAGGTATGGTTGAAGGTATGCCTAACTGCTCTATGGATTTTGATTTCTATGAACATTGTGTGTATGGGAAGAAAAATCAGGTAATATTCCCCTCTGGTGCAACGAGGGCATAAGGAATTTTACAGCTAGTTCACATTGATGTTTTTGGACCTGTGTTGGTCCCATCATTAGGAAAATTTGTGTACTATGTATCATTTATAGATGAATTATCAAGGAACACTTGGATATATTTCCTCAGGAAGAAATATGAAGTCTTTGACAGGTTTAAAGAGTTCAAGGCTCTTCTTGAGAATCAAATAGAGAGAAGAATTAAGGTGTTGAGGACAGATAATGGTGGAGAGTTCTGTGGGAATCAATTTGAATAATTCTGTAAGAAGTGAGGTATAGCAAGGAAATAAACTACCCCATATACACCTCAATAGAATGGATTTGAAGAAAGGATGAACAAGACGCTGATGGAAAAATAAAGATGCATCCTCAGTGGTACCGGGTTGCAGTAAGAATTCTGGGCAGAGGCAGTGGGTAGTGCATGATACCTAATCAACAGATCACCCTCATTAGCGTTGGATAACAAAACTCCACAAGAGGTATGGAATGGTAAGAAACCTTCTCTCACACATCTCAAGGTATTTGGCTGTGATGCATATGTTCATGTTCCAAAGGAAAATAAGAGTGAGCTAGATAAGAAGGCTGAAAAGTGTATCTTTATTGGATATAGAGATGGTCTCAAAGGTTATAAGCTTTGGAACCTAGAAACTAAGAAGATAGTGTATAGTCGAGATGTAGTATTTAGAGAAATGAAGGATGTTGTTAAACAAGAAGTCCTACCAAATAAGGAAGAACCAAATAAAATAGAGTTTGATTTAAAGTATGATGACTCAAACTCTACAAAAAAATAGGAATAAGAAGAAGAAGATCCTCATACTCTAGTATTGAGGAGATCGGTTTGAGAAAGAAGGCTACCAGAAAGGTATACTCCATATGATTTCTGTTCAAATTTTTCTTTGTCTATTATTGATGATGATCCTATAACTGTGAGGGAGGCAGTGGATTCAAAGGATGGAAATCTCTGGAAAAAGGCCATGGATGAAGAAATGGCAGCCTTGGATAAGAATGAGGCTTGGGATCTAGTGGAGTTGCCGACTGGAATAAATCCCATTGGCAACAAATGGGTATTTAAAAAGAAGTTGAATGCAGAAGGAAAAGTGGAGAAATACAAAGATCGGTTAGTAGCAAGGGGTTATTCCCAGGTTGAGGGAATTGATTTTGGTGAGATTTTTTCTCTTGTTGCCAAGTTAACCTCTATAAGATTTATGTTATCTGTTGCTGTTGCATTTGATTTTGAAGTAAAACAAATGGATGTGAAGACAACATTCCTACATGTGGATTTGGAAGAAGAAATCTATATGAAGAATCCAGAAGGACTTGCTGTGAAGGGAAAGAAGGAGCTGATATGCAAGATGAAAAATTCCTTGTATGGTTTGAAACAATCACCAAGGATGTGGTATAAAAAATTTGATACTTATATGTTGGGACTTAGATTTACAAGAAGCAAAGAGGATAATTGTGTGCATTTTAAATTAATTGGTGATCATTTGATTTATTTGATCTTGTATGTGGATGACATGTTGCTGATAGGAAACAAGAAGGAGATTATCCAGGATATGAAAACTCATTTGTCCTCTAAATTTGACATGAAGGATATCAGTGCTTCAAATTTCATTTTGGGCATGGAAATTAAAAGAGATCGGAAAAAGAGGAAACTCTGGTTAAATTAGAGAAAATATGTCGAGACAATATTGCAGAGGTTTAATATGCAGTAATGTAAACTGATCAAGGTTCCTATTCCTGTTGGGGTAAAGTTATCCGCAGATCAATGTCCCAAGACACAGGAAGAGGAGGAGGACATGTATCATGTTCCATATGCGAGTGCAGTTGGCAGTTTGATGTATGCAATGGTCTATACTAGACCAGACATTGCACATGTAATGGGCATTTTGAGCAGGTATATGTCAAAACTAGGGAAGGAGCATTGGACAACAATAAAAATGGTTTTTAGGTATTTGCGTAGAACTGCTAGCTATGGATTGTGATATGAAGGAAGACCGGGATTGGTAAGGGTAGTGGATATACAAGGCTTTGTGGATGCAAACTGCGCTGGAGATCTGGATCGTAGGAGATCTACAAGTAGGTATGTGTTTAACCTATTTGGAAGAGCAATAAGTTGGATGAGAAAAAGACAGGCTGTAGTGGAACTTTCAACTACAGAAGCTGAATACATGGCAGCCACTAATGCAAGTAAGGAAGCAATATGGTTACAAATATTGTGTTCAGGTATTGGGTTGGTACAACAAGATGTAAGGATAGATTGTGACAGTTAGAGTGCAATTTTTCTAGCGAAGAACCCGACTTATCATTTAAAGACAAAGCATATTGATATTCAATATCACTTTGTGAGAGACATGGTTGAAGAAAAGAAAGTATTGCTAATGAAGGTGGAAACTTTGAAGAATGTTGCAAATTCATTAAAAAAATTTGTGAGCACTTAGAAGCTCTCTTGGTGTAGAGGATCCATGGGCATTGATGCCCCAGATTGTTCACTATGTAATCCTGTAACCCCCTGTATGCAAAGAAAACAACAAGTGGGAGAATGTTGGGTATGTGTTATATTCTTTGCAAGAGTAGTAGTGTCTTCATTTCATTGGACGCACTGCCCCCGAGAAAAACAATTCTACCTCAAGAAACATGTCACATATTTATGTGGTTTTTCAACACATTTTTTTTCCGATGGTTTTCTATTTCTGGTTAAGTAATTAGGGTTTTTGACAAATCCAGGTCATTGGGTTAGGGTTTTGGATGACGTTGTCTCCTATATGTATATTGTATTGTAAACAATGTATTATGATGAATGAATATAGAATATGTTGGTTTTCTCGGTTTGGGTTTCCAGGGGAAAATCTCTGTGTAATGTTTATGTTTTCCATTGTATCTTTTCTATTCTTTTACTAAAAATCTATTTGTAGTAAATATTGTACAAGGTTAAAATATACACACCGGTACGTTCCAAACTGGTGCACTGTCATAGTTTTTTTATTTTATTTAAATAACGGTGCATTGTTTACAATGGTTCGCTTAACATGAACGCACCGGAACAAGGGTAAATAAATAAAACAAACTAGCGGTAAAAAACCATTTTTACCATTTCCAGTGTAGAGAATCTCTCAAGCATCGGTGCCACCTTTTCCCAATTGAAGTGCACTACCGTCGATGCTTCTGTTTCTTTCCTTGTTTCTATTCAATGCTAGGTTTGTGGGATTCCAATTTTGCCACACAATGGGAAAATTTGGTTTTTTTCACTACATCCCAACCATGCCTCCTCGACGAGAAAATGTTTGGGTAAATTCTTTATTTCTTTGTACATTTAATTTTTACCGGATTAAATTGTGAAATTGAGTAAAATTTTGATTGTTTTTCAATTTTTTTTTTTGCGCGGTGCGTTCGATCCGTTCGGCTTGCATCGCGCATGGAGCACCCTGTAAATTTTACAGGGTGCACCGAAAATGTATATTTAATTTTTGTCGGTGCATCGTAATACGGAACACACTGGTGCAAACTTATAAACGACACACCAATGCATTCATAATAAATGATGCACTGGTGCGTTCATAATAAATGACACACCATCGAAAATACATAGTTTCCATTAAATAATGCATTGTTTATAGTGAATGCATGATTGATTTCATAATAATATACACATCATTGAAAACATATATTTTTTCAATCGGTGCGTCCTTTATAGTGAACGCACTAGTGCGTACACAATAAACTACGCATCGTGGAATTTTTTGTGTTTTTCAATAGATACGTGGATTATACGGAACAAATCGGTGTGCAAACATGGATACAATGTACCTTTTAAAATGAGTGTCTATTTTAAGTGGTGTGTCATGATGAATGGAACACACTGGGGCATCGTAGTATCTAGACGTATGGTTTTAAAGAGGCACTGCGCTTTCGCGGTGCGTTGTATACAATGGGGTTTACCGGTGCGTTAATATTTACTACACACCCCCTAAAACAAATTACATTGTGCATGCGGTGCATAAGATATGTGTGGACACCGTGGGTGGTTCTTTACTGTTTTAAAAGGTGCACCAAAGGTTAAATTTTTGTTCCTTTGAAAAACATTTATGTTCGCATATTTTGAAATAAATTTCTCATTTACTGAAAAAAAGTTATGTTTTTATGTATGATGTTGATTTAATTTATATGTTAATTATGCAGAGACGTGAGTGCATAGAGGAGAAACAATAGAGAGTTGAATAGTACAATATGGTTCGGGAGTGGGAAGCCAATATTATTTATAATATGAGAATTTGAAGGGTATAGTGATTCATTCTAAACCCCTTTCATAAAGTTTTTTAAATATTAAGAGAATATTCAATATTTTCATTATTTTTCCAAAATTTACAAGAGATAGACCTGGAAGAGAGACACATCGGGGAGCACTGTGGAGCAGAAGAATACTTTGGAATAACAAAAATATTTAGAAAATCAGGATTTAAAGGGTATGGTGATTCACTCAAAACCCTAAATAGTACAAATTTTAAATTTTACTGTTGATTTTGATAATAATTGTTTTACAAATTGTATTCCTATTTGGATTTTAATTAAAATTCAGATAAAAAAGAAAAAAGAAAAATTCATACTTACCTTAAACCCTTGTTTTGTTTTGCTTATGTGAATGCAATAAACCCTTGTTATGTGAATGCAAAACTTCACCCTAGGGTTTAACTCCCTCTATCACTTCATAATTAGAGATTTTTGTTTTAGGCATTTAGATCTAATGAGTTTGTTTTTCTATATATAGGTGTTTTGCATGTGATGCAAAGGGACCACTTATTGGATCAGATCCCAAACACAGTCGGCCCTATGAATTTTTTTTTAAAACGGTTTCTGATTTGATGTTTTTTTTCTAAACGTTTTCCGATTTTCCAGTGCGTCATTTCGACAGAAACGCACTAGTGCGTTTATGTCTAAGGAGCATTGATAAAGCCAAGGTTTTTTTTTTGTCTAAATTAAAAAATATGGTGCATAGAAAAAATATTGTCGATTTTTTCTCATCTAAACAACACATAAAATGCTATCACATAATTTTTAAAATTTTTCTTTTTATCAGTGTGTAATTTTTCTATTGTTTTTTTTTATGAATGTTTATTTTTTTTGCTATGTTTTTGCTTACTATACAAAGAACCTGCCTTTTTTGTTTTTTTTTGATGTGTCATCATTGTGTCGACCAAAACTTTTTTTATTTGAACTCTTCTCACTCATATTTTTATTAATATACAACTTTTACCATTCAATATAAAAAATATTAAATATATTTTATAAATAAATCACATAATTTTCAACGAAAACAAATTTATGGTAACCAATGATTTTTTTAAATACAAAGCACCGGTGCATTTATTACATAAAACGCATCGGTGCATTCAATACAAAATATGCACCAGAGAGTTTAATTCATTTTTTCAAAAATTGTGAATTACCAATGCGCCATAGTGGTGGTATAGAGTGATATGGACAATGAATAATTTACACATGATATACTCTGTATAACTCAATGAGTGCACACTGGAGGAGAACCAATGCGCCATAGTGGTGGTATAGAGTGATATGGACACACACCAGAAGTTACGGGAGTGAATTGCCACCTAGTCTAGTCTCAGGCAGTTACGTGAGTGAACTGCCACCTAGTTGAGTTAACTAGTCAACTAGTCTTCAATTAACTGAATGAACATAGAGTAGTGAGGAGTAACTTAGGGAATAAAGGGTAATGCTCCAGTCTGGTGATGATCCCCAAGCAAGGTTGAGTTAGCATGGTGATGATCCCAATGTTGCATGGTGATAAAACCAATGCAACATCTAAACTCGAATCAACTAGTCAAACTAAAGTGTCAACTGAAAGAGAATATTCTCCAGGTGGAATATTCTCCCCTAAAATATAGGAGAATGGAGAATGACTAATTATGACTAATAAACAAGGAAAAACCTTAGGAAAAATAAATCCTAGGTGTGTGTGAAGTAACTCCAACACCCCCCTTGAACATCACTATGGTGAAAATAAAGAATGGGTCCCGACAAAGAGGCAATGTTAGGTACCCAAATACAAAAGATACATTGAAATAAAGTGAGGAAATAGGGAAAACCTCATGGGAAAACACCCCCCCTCAAGGTAATTGTATGTAAAAATAAGAACTACAGTTGCTAGGCAACTGTGTCCTTCACTCCAAGACGACTTCACATAGAATGGAACTTCTATTTAGTGAAGGTCTTGGTGAAGATGTCTGTCATATGTTCTGCTAAAGGAAATAACTGTCAGTTGATGATCCCCTCATGTACTAAGTCCTGGATGTAGTGCATGTGGATCTCGATGTGCTTCTTTCGCTGTCTCTGAACTGGATCTCTGTAGAACTTTAGAGTTCTATGGTTTTCACACTAGATGATGATCAACCGATGAAACTGAATGCCTAACTCAGTGAGAAAATGTTATAGTCACATAGCCTAAATGGTTATGTTAACTAACTCTCTGTACTCTACCTCGGTTGAATATAGAGAAATGGTAGCTTGCTTCTTGCTCGACCAATAGATAATCCCAGAACCAAGACTGAGTGAGTAACCAAATGTGGACTTGCGATCAGTGCTATCGCCAGCCTAGTCAGAATTAGTAAACCTGATGAGATCTAATGTAGAGTCTATTGCATAATGAATCCCAAAGGTGATGGTTCCCTATGCGTATCAAAGGATACCCTTTGCAGCCTTCCAATGTAGCTCATGTTGCTCCTGCATGAACCTAGAAACCGCGCCAACTGCATATGAGAGGTCTAGTCTAGAGTGTATGAGATACAACAAGCTCCCCACTAGTTGTCTGTATACTGTGCTGTCAACCAATGGAGTCTCCCCTCCATCCTCAAGTTTGACTCCTAATAGGAAAGGAGTTGGAGCAGACTTGCAGTCTGTCATGTGAAATCTCTCAAGGATATCTCGTGCATACTTGGTCTGAGATAGTTTGATTCTTGATGCATCCTGACTGATCTTGAATCTAATGAAGAAGTGTAGCAGACCCATGTACATCATCAAAAACCTGTCATGTAGAATCTTCTTGACTGCAACAATCACTGAAGTCGAGCACCCGTTGATCAACAAATCATCGACATACAAAACTAAAAGTAGAAGTGAATCAACTGTCCTGAGCATGTAGACATTCGAGTCTGATTTACAATGTACAAAGTTTTGTGACAACATGTAGGAATCCATCTTGGCATACCAGGCCCTCAGAGCCTGCTTGAGGCCATAATGTGACTTCTTCAATCGACATACCAAAGATGAGTCCTGCATAAATCCTTAGGGCTGCTCCATGTAGATCTCCTCAGAGAGATCACCATGAAGAAATGCATTCTTCACGTCCATTTGATGGACTTCCCATCCTTTGGCCGCCACAATGGAAAGTGCCAATCATATGGAATCCATATTCGCTACTGGAGAAAAGGTCTCATCATAGTCAATACCATGAACCTGCTGAAATCCTTTGGCGACAAGCTTGTCTTTGTATCTACTAATCTGTCCAACCATTGTGCTCTTGGTCCTATAGACCCATTTTCATCTAAAAATTTTCCTACCAGAAGGAAGGGGAACCAGATCCCAAGTCTGGTTCTCGAGGAGGGAGTTGTACTCCTCTTGCATGGCGGATTCCCAAAAGAGATTTCCAGCAGCCTCACCATAAGACTGTGGATCTGAATACTGAACCAAGAAAATATGCCTGGAGGGAAATGGTTCAGTGGTAGTGAGTGAAACATGAATCTCCTATAAATGAGATCAAGTCCTCCTAGTATCGGCTGGATCACCAACGAGATGCCCTACATCTTGAAGAGTAGTCAGTGCTCACATGGGCCTCTGCTCTAGCTCTGCAACTGCATCTAGATGCTCTAAATCTGCATCTGACTGTACTAACTCTGAATATGAATCATCTGAGTCCCCTGAATCAGAAATCTCATCTGAAGAAGATTCGGCATGTGTATGCTCATCATCTCAGACAGGTGGAAGAGTGAAGGTGTCTGCATGCGGTTGTTGAGTTACATGCGAGACACTTTCCTTGAATTGGACACTACTCTCAATAATGAGACGGTTTGAGGAAATATCAATAAGACGATATATCTTCACACCGTTGGGGTATCCAACAAAAATGCACTTAGTGCTCCATGGATCAAGTGCCTTCCTCTTTTCAGAGGGAATCCTAGACCATGCACATGAACCAAAAATGTGAAAGTGGGTCACTTCCGGTTTGAGGCCGCTCCAAGCCTCGTAGGGGGTCTTATGCTTGAAAAATCTATGGGGATATCTATTTTGGATGTATGTTGCACAGTTAAGTTCTTTGGACCATAATCTCTTTGGTAGTTCCTTTGCATGCAACATGCAAGATTCCATCTCCTTTAGAGATATGTTTTTCCTCTCAACAACTCCATTTTGCTGTGGAGTATAAGGAACCGTGTGTTGCAACTGAATCCCTGCCTCATGGAAAAGATTATGGATCTCATGATTTACATACTCTACCCCGTTATCAGTTCAGAGGAATTTTATATTCTTTCCGGACTGTGTCTCAACCAGGGCTTTGAAATCTTTGAGGTGTTGAAAGACCTCAAATTTTTTCCTGAGAAAGTAGATCCGTGTAAAATGTGAGAAGTTGTCAACAAAAATGAGAACAAACGTCGCTTTGCTGATCGATGGATGTGGAAAAGGACATATGAGGTCACTATGGATTAGATCTAAAGGTGCAGAGGCTCTCAGAGACTTTCCCTTGTCGAATTTCTCTTGAGGGTGTTTCCCGAGAACACATCCCTCACATACTCGCTTGGAGAAATGGATGTCTGGTAGACCATCAACCAATTTGTGCTTGCTAAGATGTTGCATGTATCTAAAATTCAAATGTCCAAACCTTTTGTGCCATATCCTACTACTTTCATCAACATGAGTAAGTAGTAAAGAAGAATCAGGTTCAATGAATTCAAAAAATTTATACAATCTAGACTGATGATTTACCTCACCGGTAGAAACCCTAGAGTTGGTTTACATGTTGTATATGTCCACGAAATTTGGTGTGAATATGAATTTATTTCCAGTTTCGAAATTTGTCATCTAATACATGGAGATAAGGTTGACAGAAAGTTTGGGAATGTGCAACACGTTCTCGAAGCTTCCATTGGTGAGTTCAATCCTTCGTTTGCCAGTGACTTCGATAGAAGATTTTTCCCCCATCAGAATGTGAGGACCTTTGCATGCATCCAAAGAATAATATACTACTTTTGAGGAAGCCATGTAATGTGATGCTCTTGAATCTACGATCCAAGCATCAGGATATGAGTTTATGACAATCAAGGCATGGCTAGAATTGCCTTTCTTGGAATTTAGATCTTCTGGCTTCTTCTTCTTGGCACCCTCGGGGATGCGATCTCCAAGGTTGTTTTGATGAAGTATTTGAGACATCAAATCTATTTTTTTTTTCATGCATGGGGATTCTGAATGGAATCATTTGTGACAATACGTGCATTTCTTCCCTTTTCCCTTTTGGATCCGGAGGCATCGGTGAAGGGTTTTGTGTACCCTTCCTTCTTTGGATGTGCATGAACTTTCCATTTATATTTATCTTTAGATTTCTGATATTTGTCACTGCCATATTGCACAATGAGTGCATGCGCCCTTGGGCCTTTGATTGTGCCCATGTTGATGAGCTTGGTTTGCTCTTGTTTCAGGGATTCGATAAAGTCCTCAAGAGAAGGCATCTTCTAGGTTGCTTCAGAGGTGAATCTGATAGTGTGGAATGTGGATACAAATACAGAGAATTTAGGACCAATCTTGGAGAGAATGGTGAGAACCATTTGTTTCTCCTCCTTCGATTTATCAACCTTGCAAGCTTGGAGTTGCGATAGTAAATCCTTGAACTTTGTAAAGAAATATTGGATATTATCGAAGCTTTTTGGATCCAATGTGAGCAACTCCACCTCTAGCATGTGTCACCTCATATCATCCTATTTTCCAAAGAGCCCTTCCAAGGTGCTCCAAGATTCATTGGGAGTCTTACAGGAAGATATATGAAAAAGGAGATTAGGAGAAATAAGACTGCAAATTGTTCTGAGTGCCTCATCCATGCGATTTAAATTCTTGGATTTTTCTATGGATGATGTCAGTTATATATCTGTATTCAAGGTTAACCTGTACAACCTTCTGATTCAGAGATGTATGGCTATTTTCTCATTCCATGCAAAATAGTTGTAAGGTGTAAGAATGAATTCTTTTTGGAAATTCATCTTTCCGCAGTCTTCAATATTTTGTACTTGCAAAACAATTTGGTGTGGATTTTGCTTAGCAATCCATCAGCTATGATACCATGTAAATGTGTTGAACCTGCACATAATAGATCTATCTAAACAATAATACACACATTTGCAGAGAGAATTGGAGAAAGAAGAAGAAGGAGAGAAAGAATGAAAGAATTCTCATTAACCGTTGTGAATAATGAATAATTTACACATGATATACTCTGTATAACTCAATGAGTGCGCACTGGAGGAGAACCATTGTGCCATAGTGGTGGTCTAGAGTGATCTGGACACACACCAAAAACTACGGGAGTGAACTTACACCTAGTCTAGTATCTTAGACAGTTACGAGAGTGAATTTCCACCTAGTTGAGTTAACTAGTCAACTAGTCTTCAATTAACTAACTGAACAAAGAGTAGTGAGGAGTTAAGTCAGGGAATCAAGGGTAATTTTCCAGACTGGTGATGATCCAAAGGCAAGGTAGAAATTATCATGGTGATGATCCCAATGTTTCATGGTGATAAAACCAATGCAACATCTAAACTCAACTCAACTAGTCAAACTGAAGTGTCAACTGAAAGAGAATATTCTCCAAGTGGAATATTCTCCCCTAAAATAAAGGAGATTGGATAATGACTAATTATGACTAATAAACAAGGAAAAACCTTAGGAAAAATAAATCCTAGGTGTGTGTGAAGTAACTCCAACAATATGTATTGGTTAGTGTGTATCATGTAGGGCCACAAAATGAGGAAGCTTGATAAGATTATTTTTGATCTAAGTGAAGAAGAGTGTAAAATCTTGGTGGAAAAATTGCAAAGGGATGAATCAAGTGAATGAAAAAATACTATTCAATATGATTTTTTATTTTTATTTTTCATTAATATTATACTTAGGAATATTATATGACATGTTTCAAAAAATATATTAATTCACATATGTTTAATGTTCTTCAGGAGCCAACAACGAGGGAACATAATGTCATCCTAAAAAAATAAAATTAATTAATATAGAAGATGTAAATGATGATGAATTTGTCCTTAGCTCATTTGGAGTGGTGTTGGAGATTAATCAAAGGGGGAAAACTTTTACAGAACTATGATGGATATAGTGGAACAAACATATAGACATACTTTCTACTTATAATATAGAAATCAATCCAATGATTCCAAGAACCACTTTATATCTAAACTACAGGAAAGCATTTCAAGAGCAATGGTCAATGAGACCTGTCAGAATTGCAATACAAAAAACATACAACAACAAAAAATAATCATTCAAAAAATAATATTCCTAAAAATGTTTTTTTAGAATATATATATATAGATAGATAGATATTAAAAAGTATTAATAAATCAATACTTTGTAATGTTAGGATATTTAGACACTTAGGAGTTAGTTAAGATCTACTTGGTCTAATGTGTCAGGTAAACGTGTGTTTCTTTAGTATGCATTAGTATGTATTTGTAATTAGGAAATCCGACGATCATGATATGTTTCCGACATAGAGTGATCTGACAGTTCATACTCTCCTCGATCTTAACGACCATTGATCCGTGGCTTAACACCCTATTGGTCCATGATCTCTATTTAAAGAGCATGGAGGTTCATTTTCCGATGATCGATTGTGAGAAACTCTCTTTTAAAATCTCTTTGTAATATTTTTCTTTTGCTTTAATAAACTGCTCCAAGTGGCCACGTTGGCTGGGGCCATGGATGTTTCCCCGTAGGGGTTTTACCACGTGAAAACATCGGTGTGTTGATATTTGATCTAGTTATGTGAGTGGTTACTGAAGGTTTTCATCCTCTGTTGGAATACCTGTGTTGTCGAACATGGTATCAGAGCCTGTTGTAGATCGAGATCGTGAAGTCGAGTAGCCTCATATCCATTTTCTGTCATTTCGGTACATTTCTGGGCTAAGAGAACTATTACTTTGTGTTTGGAGAACTCATTTTATTCAGGAACACTTTTTGTTACACTCGAAAAGGTTTTCGTTTTCCAAAGATACGACCATTACAGTCAGATCCGAAGGTATAAAGCTTGAATATGCATTTTTAAAATTTTTGAAGAGTAGTATTTTGGTTTTGTATTATTTATTTCCGGGTTGCTACTGTTTTTGATCTGCATATTCTCTTTGCCTTGAACCTTGTGCAATCTTGACAAATCAGAAATAGATAGGAAAAGGTGCATCTTCCGGGTAAGCTAACCAAGATCTAACCCCTGTTGTCATCGAGAAGCGAAATTTTTTTCTTGTGTGAAAAGTGTTTTTTTTAGCATGCTCTCCAACAACAACAACAATCCTCCTTCTGAACATTACAATATGTTTTGCTAGATCATTTGATTAAAAGTTGCCTTATTAAGTAAGAGGTCTTGAGTTCAAGTCTCTCTTTTGTTACTTTTTTTTGAAAAAGTTCATGCTAAAATTGTAAAGTGTATTTCACTTCAAGTATAAAAGTGAATCACTATAAGTAGCTTTAATATTTTATTTTAGAGTTATTTATTTTTCATGAAGTAACTTCATTGTAAAAGTGATCCCCACTTCTCTTTATAAAAGTGGGTCACTTCATAAAGCAACTTACACCACCACGTGGTCCTTTGGTTACTGTTTATGCCTTTTTTTAAAAGGGCATAACTCTCACATCCGAACTTCGTTTTAAGTGTCGTTTTTTTTAAAACCGCATAACTTTTCGAGATATTTTCATTCATATAATCAGTTTCAGTTTTCAAAACCATATTATCTGCATATTTAATATGACTTCTACAAGTAATCTCTTACTTACCAGCACCAACTACTTCCAATGGAAATCCCATATGGAGGATTTATTAAGAAGTAAAGGCTTGTACCGGATTACCTTGGGAAAGGAAACAACACCCACTGATATTGATAATAAAGACAAATGGGATAATAGGAATGGCGAATCATGTGGAATAATCAGAATGTCCATCTCTCCATATTTAAGGTTCCACCTTCAATCAATTGATAAAACCAAAGAAGCTTGGGAAAAGATTTAATTTGTGTTTGGTAAACACAATATTATTTGAGCACAACAATTAGAAAATCAAATACTAACTTTAAGTCCAAGTGATTTTTATTGCATTGAAGACTATCTATCTAAGTCTAAAACACTCAGAACTCTATGTGCATAATGTAAGACAAAGATAGAAGAAGATCGTTGCATCTATCTTATTCTTTCTAAGCTAGGTAGTGCATATTTTGTGTTTGTATCTACCTTTTATGCCATGCAAGAGGCTCTAGGGGAAACTTATCAAAAACCCACTCTTGAAAAATTTTGTGATTCTTTGATTAGAGAGCAATATAAGATAGTACAACTTGGAGAGATCAACACTATAGGTACCTCCAACAAAGCCTTAGTTGTCCATCAGAAAGATAAACCCAAGAATCCAAAGAAGCAACATCCTCACCACAACAACAAGCAATATAAGGGTCCCAAACCCACTCAGACATCTTCCGCTTCTAATGGAGACAAATGAGAAAAATATAAAAATAAGAATACTGATAGACATTGCAACTTTTGTGATAAAGATGGTCATGATGAGTCCAAATGTTTTAAGAAAATGACAACTTTAGAAGCAGTGATGAAGAAGCACAACATCAATATTGATTCTACTTCTTCTTCTTCTTCTCATGGACATTCACTTTCAACTTCTGGTTTCTCCTTCAATACAACTTCTACTTCTACTTTTGATGAGTGGCTTATTGATTATGGAGCATATTATCATATGTCTAAGGATAGAGACATATTTTCTACTCTAAATGAATGTAACACCAAGAAAATATTTGTTGATGATGATAGATCTCTTAGTGTTGAAGGATCTGGAACAATTCAAGTAGAAAATGGTCATTTCAATGATGTATTATGTGTTCCAAGTCTTTCTTGTAACCTTCTATCAGTATATCAAATCACTCATTCAGGTGAAGGTAAAATTGTAGAGTTTTCACCTCACCAAGTTGTAATCAAGGATCTAAAAGATCCTAAGCATGTTCTTGCAACTGGAATTGATGATGATAGTACTAGGTTGTACAAGTTTGAAAAATTTGGGTCATCATCTTTTTCATCATTTTTTGTTGCTCATAGAGATGACTTGAGGATAATTTGGCATGAGTGGTTTGTTCATCTAAACTATCACTCATTGCAACAACTATGTAATCAATAGATGGTGACTAGTCTTCCTCTTGTTTCATGTAGAGATGGTGTTTTTTCCGGTTGTGTTCTCGACAAAAATCATCATGATAGTTTTTACAAACATGCCTCTTGGAATGCCTCGGGTCCTTTGCATCTTGTTCATAGTAATTTACGTGGTCCACTTTCTTCTCCTTCTTTTTCTGGGTGCAAGTATTTCTTAACTTTCATTGATGACTTTTCCAGATGTACTTGGGTTTACTTCTTAAAACTTAAGAGCGAAGTTTTTGACAAGTTTTTGACCTACAAGGCCCTTGTAGAAAAGCAATCTGGAAATCAACTTCAAAGGTTAAGAATAGAAAATGGAGGTGAATATGTGAACAATAATTTTACAAGTTACTGCACTACATAGGGAATCCAAATGCAACACATTGTTCCATATACACCACAACAAAATGGTGTTGCTAAGAGAAAGAACTACACATTAAAAGATATGGCTAATTGTATGATCCAATCTAAGGGATTAAGTCTAAAGTATTGGACGAAAGCCATCAAATGTGAAAATTACATAGTAAATCACACTCCCACAAAGGCTCTTAAAAATATAACACTGGAAGAAGCTTGGACTAAAATTAAAACATATGTAAGTCACTTCAGTGTATTTGGCAGTATAGCATGGGCTCACATTCCTGATGATAAAAGGAAATCATTGCAGCCTAAAAGTGAGAAGTGTATATTTGTTGGTTATTCTGAAGATGTCAAAGGTTACAAACTTTTTCAACCACATTGTAATGAAATTATTATTAGAAGAGATGTTAAATTTGATGAAAATATCTTGGCCTGCGAGCCTAATTCAGTGTTTGTGCCTTCTTTGCCCCACGAGATTGATTCAACGATTGTGCCTTCTTCGGCCTGCAAGCCATCTTCGACATTTGTTCCTTCTTCTATTCTGGTTTCTTCTTCAGATGATGACAGTGAGGATGAAAATCCACTTCTTTCTGCTCACCTTCCTCCAGATGATTCCTTTGAACCTGAACCAACACCAGCTCCTCCGCTTCCTAGATGGGTCCATTCAACACGAGAAGAAGCTGGAGATCTTGTCAGTGATCCTTGAGATCAACATCAGACATGTTCACAGTTCTAGCAATCCTATTCTCTTTTGGCTCAAGTTTTAGAAACTCATGATCCAAATACATTTGAAAAAGCTTCAGGTAATCCTGATTGGGATACAACAATGAATGAAGAGTATCGTTCTTTAATGGAAAATGATACTTGGGATCTTGTACCTCTTCCAAAAGGAAGAAAACTTGTCAGATGTAAATGGGTCTATAGAACTAAGTATGCATCAGATGGAAGTGTTGAAAGACACAAGGCTCGGTTAGTTTCCAAAGGATTTTCCCAAGTTGAAATAATTGACTATAATAAAACCTTTTCCCCTGTAGCCAAAATGAATTCCATTTGACTTGTTCTTGCCCTTGCTTGCTCACATAAATGGGAGGTCCATCAGATGGAAGTTAAATATGCCTTCTTTCACAGAGATTTGCAAGAAGAAATCTACGTGGAACAACCTCCTAGCTATGTCCAGAATGAATCTAGCCTTGTTTGTCACCTTAAGAAATATATTTATGGTCTCAAGCAAGCTCCCTGAGATTGGTATGCAAAAATGGACAACTTTCTTATTGCCACTGGATTCTCTAGATTCCATTATGATCATAATGTTTATACCAAGAAAGTAGGAAGCCATCTCATAATCCTTGTCCTTTATGTTGATGACCTTATCCTTACTGGTAGTGACTCAAAA
>CBVK0101486775.1:0-31848 GCA_900067695.1 Picea abies
ATGATGGTACCACGATATGAGGGATTTTATTTTGATAGCGATGGGTTATTGAGGTTTATAGGTCGGATTTACGTACCTCCAAACGACAAGTTGAGGGTGTTGATCCTGAGTGAGGCTCATAGAGCAGTTTACATGGCTCACCCAGGAGTCACAAAGATGAGGGCAGACCTTAAACCCTTATTCTTCTGGAAGGGAATGAAGGCCGACATAGTCAACTTTGTGGCTAGATGTCTAGAGTGTCAGTAGGTAAAGGCTAAACATAGACACTTGGCAGGATTACTTCAACCACATGCCATTCCAGAATCGAAATGGGAAGTTATTTCGATGGATTTTATTGTTGGATTGCCATTGACGACAAGGAGACACGACTCAATTTTTGTAGTAGTAGACACTCTGACGAAGAGTGCTCACTTTATTCCTGTGCATATGACGTATCAGGCACCTGACATAGCGAGAGTTTTCATCAGTGAGATTGTGAGGCTGCATGGCGTGCCTAAGAAGATTATATCCGATCGAGGATCGGTGTTTACTGGACGATTTTGGACGAGTTTCCAAGAGGCCTTGGGAACCCAACTTAATTTTAGTACTGCGTATCACCCATAGACTGACGGACAGACTGAACGAACGAACCAAACCTTGGAAGACAAGTTGCGCATGTATGTGATGGACCAACAAAAGCGTTGGGAGGAATTCTTGCCTCTAGTAGAGTTCGCTTACAACAACAGTTACCAGATCACCATTAAGATGGCGCCTTTTGAGTTTCTTTATGGGCAACTGTGTCGGACGCCCTTGAGTTGGGATCGGCTTGAGGATAGGATCCTGGTGGGACCAGAAGTGATCCAATAAATGGAAGAGCAAATGCAAACCATAAGCCAAAGGATTAAAGAAGCGTAGGATCGGCAGAACAGTTATGTCGATGCGCACCCAGTCGACCGTAGTTACGAGGTTGACGATCGAGTCTTCTTACGGGTTAAACCGCATAAGAGTTCTATCAAGTTTGGAAAGGGAGCTAAAATCTCTCCTAGGTTCGTGGGACCTTTCAAGATTGTGGAGAGAAAGGGGCCCGTGGCCTATCGACTAGCCTTGCCTGATTCTTTGAGGTGTATGCACGATGTTTTTCATGAATCTATTTTGAGACATTATATTAGTGATCTACACATGTGATTGACATGAGTTCCTTGTAGGTATCGGACGAGGGAGCACTCACGGCTGAGCCGGTCTGCATCTTAGATCACCGCGTTCGACAGTTACGACATCGAACGGTAGATCAGGTCAAGTTCCAGTGGGACAGTTATAGTCCGCACTCGACGACCTGGGAGGACGCATATGATATGCGCCAGCAGTTCCCATTTTTGTTTGATAGATAGACTTATGATACTGTGGTACTTTTATTTCGACATTTATACTAAGAAACTTCGAGATGAAGTTTAGACCAAGAGGGGGTGTATGTAACATCCCGCTCTAGTGCAGTGAGAAAACTTATTCTTTGAGGACACTTGCTCGCAAGTGATCTGGACTTTTTTTATGTTAAAACATTTATCCTTGATTATGATGCGTTATGATAGATGACATGATGTTTTACTGCTTTGACATAGATAGGTGCTATTGAATTAGTTTTATTGAGTGTCCAGGGTTTTGGACCTTGAGGATGCAGAGGCATCGGTGGAACCCCTTGGATTCCGGATTGAGTCAGGGAGTGTACTATTTGGATTGATTTATTTACTGTGATATTTCATTGATTTGATGATATGATGTTGACATGTTCTGACATGATTGTTGATGATGCAGGCTGACGATAGCTTGCTGACCAAACTCGCATATGGAGTAAAGGGGCCACACACGATTTCCAGAGAGGTTGAGGGAGAGGGTGGACAACAGCCCTGCCACAGCCTACTAGCACTCCCGCTATGGCTCGAACTGTAGGTTAACAATTAGCCTAGTTCGAGAGGATCCACGATGCCGTGAGGCCAGACTGCGACAGTTGCTCACAATGATTCTAAGGGGCGCACAATAAGGCGGGGGCCTTATTCCTTAGATCCCTTAGTCTCCCACAAGTTCACCTGGCGGAGTGTTGACTCCAGGGGTTATAGATGTCTACCAATCAGTCAAGTTGGCGAGTGGCACCCTTGGAGCACGTGGTGCATCCTGAAGGGCACATCGCGCAAAAGAAACACAAGTTGGTGAGTGGCACCCTTGGATCATGTGGTGCATCCTGAAGGGCACATCGCACAAAAGAAACACAAGTTAGCGAGTGGCACCCTTGGAGCACGAGATGCATCCTGAAGGGCACGTCGCATAAAAGAAACGAACGAGGCGAGTGGCACCCTTGGAGCACGTGGTGCGTCCTGAAGGGCACGTCGCATTGATGTTGATGAAGGAACAAACCTAGATGGCCCTAAGACATTTAACATATTAAGAAATTCTTAAGCTACTTCCCTAATTAAATGTCGCCTAGTTCAAAATCTAAGTCCTAAGTCTAAAACTTCTCATGGTAAAATTTTGTCTAACCTTAAGAACAGACCCTATAAAAATAAAAATTTAAACAAAAAAAAACCCCTTAGGTAATAGTTTTAGTCTTCATAAATTTTTGGGGTAAAATGAAGAGAGTAATAATTTAATTAAAAATCCGTGGTTTTAAATTGTAAAGAAGAAACAAATTATTTAACTTGTGGAAGTATAAAAAGATTTCAAATTAATAATAAAGGGAAAAGAGTAAATAGCACAGCTGTCATTTTGGCTCTAATAAAAAGGGGAAAGAAGGGGATAATAAAAATTAGGAAACTAAGGATTGGAGGAAACATAATAAAGGAAAGTTGGGAACTTATGGTAAAAAGCAAGGTCAACATAGTAAGGAATCTGCAATTAAGAACCTTCTAATTTGAGCTAATTTAGTAACTTCATTTTTAGGGAAATTATTTAAAACATGTAAGGGGATCTAGGAACACCTAGGAGGAAATTTAGGAGCAACTCTAGGTGGGTGAGGGAACTGAGTAAATTAATAATTTAAAGAAAATAATTAACTGAGGAAAGAGGGGGATGGATGACACTTGTGCGAAGGAGAATATTTAGTATATTTTTATTAAAACTTAATTAAAATGTGATTTAGGGAAAGTTGGAGGTTGGAAAAACTCTATAAAAGAAAGGGAAGATGATGAAGAAAGGGATCGGTTGTTAGTGTAACGTTACGCTGCTGGAATTGTGACTTGACTGATTACTTGTGGAGAGAGTTGGGATTTTCCAGCTTGGAGAGGAGTGGTAGCTCAGCCTTGCGAGGCGAGCTGGGAAGCTAGACGGACCATCTGGATTGTGTGTGGCCCCTTTGCGGTTCGGGGGGCTAAGGGGGAAGCAGAGTACCCCTAGCGATTGGCTGGGAGGTACCGGTGTAGTCTCTACGGTCGACGAGCGGCAGCGGCGCAGAGCAGGAGCGGCACGGAGCGCGGGGTCATCATTCGAGGCGGGAGTTAAGGCAACGGTATGTTTTTCATTTGCATGATAGAAGGTATTAGGACCTTAGCCCTCTCTTATTGTTATCAACATTTTTGTATTGGCATTGTGAGATGAAAAATACTTAACTTCAAACGACTTGGGTTCTGGTTGGATTTATTGGTTTCTTGCCTTGCTCTTCGGTGATTGTAATTGTGGGACAGTTATAAAAATATTACTTCTTACTCTGTTGTTGCATGTCGGTATTAGATAAAAGAATTTTATGATCTTGGCATTGCCGACCTTCCTTGGATCTATGCGATCTCCTGCTTTGCCTTGCATTTGTTGTCTGCATTTTTACATTGCCGTGGGCATTTTTACACTTCTGTGGGTGTATTTACATTTCAGTGGGCGTTTAAATATCCCAGTGGGCGTTTTTACCTTTGCCGTGGGCGTTTTTACATTGTCGTGGGCATTTTTACACTTCTGTGGGTGTATTTACATTTTTGTGGGTGTTTAAATATCCCAGTGGACGTTTTTACCTTTGTCGTGGGCGTTTTTACATTGCTGTGGGCGTTTATAAACTTCTGTGGGCGTTTTTATATTGATGTGGGCGTTTTTATATTTCTATGGGCGTTTTCTATTACTGTGGGCGTTTGGTATATCACTGTGGGCATTTTTGTTTTGTAAATTTAGATCTGAGAATTCGTTCTGGCAATAGATGTATGGGCATTTCGTTTTTGTAAATTAGATCTGAGAATTCAATTTTGGCATAAGGGGAAATCGACTTTATTGTTAAGAGCAATTTCATTTTCCGAGCATAAATTTAGAATTTAATTGTTGGCTGCCATTTTAAATTACAACTCAGAATTCAAAAAATTTATGTATTCGCTGCCATTTCAATTTACAACTCAGAATTCAGAAAATTTATGCATTCACTGCCATTTTAATTTACAACCCAGAATTCAGAAAATTCAAGTGTTCGCTGCCAAATTTGTTTATAAATTTAGAGATCAGAAGTTTACTTATCCGTTGCCTTATATTTTTGCAAATTCGGATATCATAATTTGCTATGATTTGTTGCTAATCAAAATGTAGAGACCCTGCTTTCTGTTATTCATTGTTTGCTGTCAATTTTGTCAATTCTTAAGTTTAGATTTTCGTATGATATTTAAAATCTACCATCAATGAAGTTTGGAAAATCCGGAGTTGACTTTGATGAGTCTCATCCAAACTATTATACCATTTGGATTTGTATTATTGAATCATTGCATAAGTAGTCACAATAAAAATGCATTGTTTTATTTAAATATTTAATTTCTTATGATCCACTATCAAATTTCTACTAATCCAAGTTGAAATCATTATGCTTGTTGTGTGTTAGTTGAATTTAGATTTGAATCCCATTGTTCGTCGTATGATTTATAGTATTATGAAAACTAAATTGGGCACTGCAAATTTATTTGTCATTCCAGAAATACAAATTTGATAGATGTGTAAAAAAAAAAACTTGCATGCTAGAGTATATCTAGTGGGGTCAGTGGAAATTTGTTGATGTTACTTACATGTTAACCTTGGAGAAGTTTCGACTGGCTTATTGATGTATATTTAGTGTTGTTTTAGATGGCACCTTATGGACTTATGGATGCAATACCGATGGTTTTAGTTATCGCTACTTGAGCAGTGGTTAGTATGTAGTGAATGATTGACATAGATTTAGTTTTTATGCATTGAGGATTTATGTAGTAGATGGTGGATCTAGATATTTAGTTTTTATAAAGTTATTTCTAATGATGGCTTAAACTTACTTATTCTCGCGCCCATGATTATTTAAGAATTGAATGACATGTTGCCTGATGAATGAGACTTGCGCGCAATGGAAGAATCATGTAATGTAATGCTTCATGTTAAATGCTACGGTAATGATTTCTTTTTATTATTAATTCATTGGCAAGGTTATGGTAATATAAATGTAATGTTGATTTATTTTATGGTAAAGTTATTGTAACTTCATTTCATTGGTAGCATACAAGGAGTAATGTCTTTGGTGATTGATGTTTTAGTTGCAAGGTTATTATAACATAAGATGTGAGGTTGTTAAGATAATGTTATTGTAATTTTATGGTATATGTAACATATAGGAGGTATTGAAATTGTTAATTAATTTCAGGGTTAGTACTATAATTGGAATTGTCCAAACTCACGGTTGTATGATATTAGACTCTTCGATTTGATAAGCTAGTTGCTCTGTATATAAGTCTGTGTGTGTGATTATTTTTGTGTAAAGAATCCAGTGCCATATCAAGAGTCTCGGGTCCTTTAAAGGCAGGGTTTCCACTCTTGCGACACACCTCTAAGGTCGTATCAGTAATCTCGGGCTCTTTAAAGGTAGAGTTCCCACCACTGCGACCTCCTGACAGAGATTACTAGTTTCTGCCTGATCAGTCGGCCAGGAGCCTATCTGACATTCTCTCTCTCCGAAGCAGAGAACTAAGATTAAACGCCCTGCTTTCCTGTGCAGAAATAGTAAATTCTACTACTATGGATTCTTCCATCTGTGTTCGTACTGTACATAACATAGTATGTTGTTTAATGCTTGCAGTTACTTGTTGTGCGCCTTATGTATTCTTGTTGTGATCATTGTGGTTGCGTCTTGTTAGTCGTCGGGTGGCGACGTAGAGTCAAGTGTGTCTGTTCCTTTTTACACGCGCGCACACACCTTAAACAAAAAAAAAATTGCACCTGTTAAAGAGTTGTTGTCGTAACGAGGAGGATGTCACAGGAACTCATGATATAAAGAGGTGATGGGAGGTTGCACTCTGCATTAAGAATTAGGTGAGGAGCATGGAGGAATAAGGAGTGGATAAGGGAAGATACAAAGGAATAAAAAACAAACAAGGGAGGGGGGAAATGGATAAGAAAGAGGGGGAAAAAAGGGAAAAAATAAGTGTAACAAGAAGACTGTGTGTAAGACATAATATTTCTATAAGTAATATATTTGTTGATGATTTATAAAAGATGATGCTACAATCGCCCTCGTGACGATTTACTTATAGCATTGACTGGTCATGAGGTGAAGAGGTACATGCCTCTTCATCATGAAGAGGTACTTGCCTCTTGATATTTCATTTATTTAATTTAATTATTATTATTATTATTATTATTATGTATTTATATTTATTTTATGTATTTATGTCTGTAACATTGACATCCCCTTAAGATTTTTCTTTGTCCTCAAAGCAAGGATAGTGATGGGTATTGTCGAAGAAAATGTTATGACTCCCATGATGAATCTTCTTCTAGAAGGTTTTTCCATTTGACGAGATATTCTTTAATGGTTATGGAATATAACACCATTTCCTTAGTGGTAAGAATACTTTTTGGTTCTAAAATAATTCTCCCTTCGTCATCGAATTTAGGGATTTATGTTTAAACTAGTTGAGCTAGCCCAAGCACCTTCTTGAGACATGAGATGTGGAAGACGTTGTGGATGCGACAATTGTCTGGAAATTCCAATCCATAAGCTACTTCGCTAATTTTTTTGTTAATTCAAAAGGGTCCATAGAATTTTGGAGCCAATTGGTTCTTACCTTATTGCTTAAGGGATAATTGTTTGTAGGGTTGGAGTCTTACAAACACCCAATCTCCTTCTTCAAAATCTCTTTCTGATCTATGTTCATCTTCTAGTTGTTTCATTTGATTACTAGTTGTTGCTATGTTTTCTTTTAATATTTTGATAATTTTATGTTCTTGGTCTAACTGATTCTTTACTGCTTGGATCTTAGTGTCAATCACTACAAACTATTTCCATTTGGGCGGTTCATATAAGGCTTATAAAGGGTTCATTTTAGTGGAAGTGTGATATGTAGAATTATACCACGATTCAACTAAATGTAACGATTGAGACCACTTATTTTGCTTATCTGTCACAGAGCACCGAAGGTAAGTTTCTAAGAATTTATTTACAATTTATGTCTGATCATCTATTTTTGGATGGTAGGCTAAGATCATATTAAGGTATTCCCGTTTGTTCGCAAAAATCTCTCTATAAATTTCCTTTAAATTTTGCATCCCTATCGCTGACAATAACCTTAAAAAATCCATGCAATTTATAAATGTTTTTGCAAAAGGCATATGCAATTTTTTTTGTTGAGTCTGTTTTCCTTAATGCCATGAAATGTGCATATTTGGTTAATCTATCAGCCACAACAAAAATTTTATCTTTCTCATCAGACATGGGTAACCCTTCAATGAAATCCATCGAGATCTATTCCCATTTTTGGTCAGGAATGTGTAGAGGATGAAGTAGCCCTGTAGTCATAACATTTTCATTTTTATTTCTTTGACATATTTCACATTCAACAACAAATTTTTGAATATCCTTATTCATTCCCTTCCAATAGAATGATTGTCATGCATTATAGTAGGTTTTGATATATATATATATATATATATATATATAATGGAAGAAAGTAAGAAAAAAAGAGGAATTACAAGAAGAGATTAGCCGCCATAAAATGACGTCAACAACATTAAATATCGTCTAGGTCAAGTCGAGAAGAGTTAGGCAGAATTTAACGAAAGACAAAAAGCACTATTGGAAAAAATTGATAAATTATTACAAAAAGAAGACAAAATTGACATGTTAATAAACATGTATGAGGATGGATGGCAAAGCTATTTAAGAATGAGGGATTCCGACAAGGATGAGATTACAAGGCTCCTTAATGAATATATCGAGAGAATTGATCAATTAACCGAACAAGTGGACACATTATGTGTAGAACCCTTAGCCTTTTGAAGACCATCACAAGGTCTAGGATCACAAAATTTAGAGGATTAGGGACACCAGGAAATACCAGGGATAATTTTTTCAATAAATATGCACAAATTTCAAGATGGATATTACCACAAATTTTAAGAGTTACCAAAATATGGCGACAAAGACCATAGAGGAGTTGTCGTTTGGATAAAAAAAATGGACGGTATTTTTGAATCAAACCCCCCGCTAGGTGAACGAGAAAAAGTAATGACAACCTCCAATAGTTTAGAAGGAGAAGCTTATGTATGATACCTATGGTGGTCCAAGAAATGTGACGTTCGTTCATTCCATTGGCACAATTTCACAACTGCATTATTAAAAATATTCCATGACGAAGAAGATGATGACTTATATAACAAATTTGTGCATCTCAAACAAAAGGGAAACATGAATGACTACAAACACAAATGGGAGGTGTTGGAAACAAGGCAAAGAGGATTCACAGGTGACAATTGCTAAAATTATATATCTGTGGGTTGAAATATTACATCTATTTCGAACTTAAACTATGGAATCCAAAATCCGTTGAATATGCTCGACATGTGACAAAATTAATTGAACAGAAAAACAAGTTCAATAAGTCATTATTCACAAGTACAGAAAGATCAAATAGATATTTAAATGAAAAATCAAAATACCTCGCAGACAAGTCTAACAAGTATGTACTGCACCCTTTAAGAGAAGATGACCCAAATAAGAAATGGATAAACAAATGCAGATATTGTGGAGACAAATGGTCTCCATGGCATAAATGCAACAGTAAAAAACTATATACTTGTGAAGCAAAGAAGGAATCAGACACATCTGACAACGACTCAGATAATGAAGGTAAAGAGGAAAGTGATGCCCCCAATACATAGCCAGAATGGAATGGATAATGGAGGGGGAAATGGATATGGAAAGAGGGAAAAAATAGGGTGTATAGTGCAAAGGATTAGAGGGAGGAAGGGAGTAAAGTAAGAGGAATGTGGAGGTGCCAGAAATCATGAAATTTCATGAGAAGGAAATGACTCTAAGGCTAAATAAAACCTTAAAACATTTTGATTAAAATGCACTCAAAATACATTTGTAAAAAGACTTTGTTGATGCAGATGAATGCTCATTGTCAACCACATATGTTCACTCAAGGAAAGGGTCCAATTAGACATTTCATTGTTTGGATTTGCCAACCCTACGGTTTATGGACTAGCTACCATTATTGGTTTTATGGTTTTAATTTTAGAATGCAGGATGTGAATGCAAAATTCAATGCTATAGATAAACTAATCTAGCTAAGCTATCCTAATTAGGAACTAAAGCACAAACATATATGAAACTAGCATAAATAAATGCAAGCAACAAACAAAAAATAAATCACTACATCATTAATTGTAGAAATTTCAATATAGCCAACAACAAAGTAAGGTGAACCTATAATAAAAACTGAAATATACAATTCCATTTCCATGTTGTTAGCACTAATTTTAGTAAAAGTAAGAACACATAGAAACAAACATGAGAAAAATCTACAACTGTAATATATACTTTTACAGAGATTTCATAAATCTATGAGCAACAAAGAGTAGTCCAAGCCAACACATGCATCATAATTTTTCTGATTTTTTTTTCAAGGAAAAGCTCGTGGTTAACCCTTTGAGTACTTCCCCATGATCCATGAATGGTAAACATGGTAAAATGTTGTCCCTAATTACAGAGCCTAACCTTCAGGGGATCAATATAGTTGAACATGTGACCTCCCAACTTCAAAAGAGAGATCTCATGTCTGGCTCATGGACACATGAGATAACCCTTGAGGATATGATTCTCTAGAAATATGGCCAACGATGCTTTGTAATTAACAATGAAGTTCCATTGAAATACTAAGAAACAATCCCCTCTTGCATCTACATATATCTTACTTATACAAAATGGGATCATGGGAAGATGAAGTGTTTAGGATCTCTAACTCTTCATGCCCCATCTAACTGCTGAGAGATGCTTCTTCTACATTTATTTTATCTTTTACATAATATTTTCCATAGATTATAAAATTTTAGAAATTCACTAGAATGTGGATAGTAATGTTTTTCTAATGGGGCTCATTGAGAGCCAACCTATCCTACAACTCATCTAAATGAATTTCTAGCATAGATAACAAAATTTTCAATAAGCTCATCTCCCTAGTTAGAGTGGCAATATATTCTTTCATTCACACTTTGCTAATGTTGGGGATTTGTTCTATAGTACTCCTTTCTAGCATTTGTCTTTCATTCCAAGTACTCATAAATTCAACCTATGGTACAAAGACTTGATTAACTCTGTACAGATGTAGTTGACATTCATGTACAATGAATTATGTATATTCTAGGAACTAAGCATAGTCATTCCATAATTCTTTGGCATCTTCTTCTCACCGTTGATAAACCTACTACCAACATTCTATACTAACAATGTTTCTAAGAATTTTCTTTCACTTAGAATTGGAAAATTTGTAGGAGCTTCAATGAATTCTTCTTTTCATTGCTTTAGTAAATTAATGCAATTTTTCCACCCTTCTTGTTGTCGCTTCCAATATTTGATTCTACTGCAATGTTCAAACACTTCTTTATGCCAATTCTCAAAATTATGAAACATTTTGTAAATGTTTCTTTGTACCAGATTTATCTTGCCTTGAATTTCTAAGGCATATCCTACAAACTCCATTATCTTTCCCTTTGCAACCTTATAATAGTCAACTTGATTTTCCTAATGTTGTACCTGTTATAGCTCAATTTGTACTTATTCCAAAGGAAAATGTTAAGGAAAGGCAAATTGGCGTAACAGGAGGTTATCCTATCACTATCACCTCAACATGATACCTCTTTCTATTTAGGGTTGATGGCCCAGGGGAGACGTCGTCGGTGACCTGGGGGTTTGAGAAGGCAAAGGTTAAAGTATATATGAAAATATCCCCTCTCACAAGTCAGACTGATAAGAAATTCCTAGGATTTTAACCAATGAAGTAATGAAGTATTAAGATGTACATGGCCATAACAAAACAACAAGAAAATATATATTTTGCAAGTACAACTTATTGTTAGTACTTCATAAAACCACGGACTTTATCAATAAAAACAATAATTGATATATGATGAAGCAAACATAACTTTATAGCAGCAATGTTTATAAGACAATGGCTTCAGAATAAATGCCTTAAAATGGCTTCAAAATGACCAAGAATAATTACTCATTAATACCAAAGTACTAGCATTTGTCGGAAGAAAACTAGACACTGTAAAAATCAACTTTACAATTGCTTTTAGGTGCTTTTAATGCTGCAATAGATGGCTATAGCTTACTTTAGTAACAACATAAAATAGGTTAGTAGATTAGACTATTCTAAGGTTAGGAGTAGTTAGTAGAGAACTTAAGGTAAAGGTTTTGATAGTAGTTTTGTCAATCACTCAATTGTAAGGCTGAGATCAATGTTTTTAGGGTGTCTTTTTAGGCAACGAAAAATATTGAAGGAACAAATGATAATAAGAGAGCTAGAGATAAGAGGGTCAATAATTGAAGTGTTGGTAGCCCAAGGCTTCAATCACCAAACCCTGGGGGGGGGGGATGTCTATTGGGAAGAAGGTAACCCTAGGCCCTAGTAGTTTTCCTCCTTCTTTAGCTCAAGGATGAAGTAGATGACGGCTAGATGAAGCAAAAGGTGCTAGGGTGTTGCAATGGAAAGGCCATTAGCAAAAAGCTTCAAGAAAATCGATTTTCTAGCACAATCTAGTAGGTGAAAGTTATTAAGGCAAGGACAATAACATGTGCTTTATCCTCCTAGGGTTTTAAGCTAGCAATTTCATAATATTAGAATAAATGAAAGATAAATACAACCATAACCATTAAATGAAGAAGAATTGCAGAAAATTTACTTACATTCACCAAGAATCATCTAACAAATAGCCTAGTTGAACACTTCCACCAAGAAAAATGCCAAAATACTCCAAAATTAGCCTCTTTCAATAAGTGTGCACTAAATTTCAGCCAAGTAACCCTAATTAGGGCACAAATTTAAGACCTCACTTAAGTGTGAGTGAAATATCCATGACAAATAAGAGTGATTTTCCCCTTATTTATACCATTACAATGACCAAAATTAGGTAAAAAATGCCAACATGGGTAGTTTGGATGTAATATACAGTTTTTACATAAAATGACAAATTAAAACCCTAAATCAAGCATAATAGGTGATGCCATGCCCCTTTAGAGTGACGTTAGGCCTTTCTATTGAAACATTGGCCTCCAAAAGCAAAACGTTAGGCCTCTCAAGGCCTCTGGATCAGATCACACATGCAACTTGGCACATAACTGCCTCCAAAGTGTCCATCAAACGTTGGTGACGTCAAGGGTCACAGAGGTGATGTCATGGGACTTTCAATACCAACATCATAGTAGCAGGGAAAGACCCCCATGGGTCTAGGAATGCCAGTCTATCTCTAGTGGAACATTCTCCTCTCTCTTTGGTGCAAGTCTTTGTCCTGTCTCTACCCCTGGTTGGGGTCTCAACATCCATTTGGTGGGATTTTATCCCTATGGAGGTCCGAACTAATCATCTCCCCATGTGTACTTGTTCGTCGGGTGTGGCCCTGCAACAATAAAAATTACGCCCTCCATGGGATCATAAGTTAGAGGGATAATAGCAATGTCAATCACATCTAATAATCAAGTTATTTAAACATGTGCATAAAACCCCCCTTTCCTAGACAAGTGCTCAAAGACGTTATGCTATTTTACAAGCCAGGTTTGGAGAGGACATCAAGAGGTCCTATTAGGCTAATTCTCATTGGATGTGGGATGTTTGCAGGTGAAGACAAATCCGGGCCATGTAAGTGGATGAGGTGATGAGGGATGTTTGAGCAATGGGTGCAGTGATGACATGGGAATGTATGACTTACATGTGGGTGCCTCTGAAGAGGGTGAGTTTCACCTTGTCATCAATGCAAATGTTTTCAAACCCATTCAATTCCTTTTATATTTGTATCTTATTGTTTTTTTCTTTCAAGAGAGTAGTTAGGGGACACTTCCCTGGCGTGGTGACCAGTGGTGACAATGTTACCCACAAGCATTTCATGGAGATGATAAGGATGGATCGTGGTGAGACCTCCTTTCTCTTGGCTATGCCACTAAGAGCCACTACCCTGGCATGGTGACCAACTGAATGGTAGTGTGATACTTCTACATATCCATGGACCTAATAGGTTGGCTCATGATGAGACCCCCTATCCTCTAACTAGGTCTTAATTCTATTATTTTATGGGTCCCTCTGTTTCTTGTTGAGAATCCTTTTATTGCTTTCTCGAGGATCCCTGGGCGAAGCATCTGAAGGTTTTGTTCTTTTGGATTTTATATTTTTCCAGCTACTTTTACCCTTTGGGCCTTTAGCCCCTTCTTCCCACAAGGTAAGGTACAACCCTTTGCTAGCTTGGCAAACCCAATGCCCGAACCAATGTAGGGGATGGATGAGAGGGAAAACTATGAAAAGTGATAAGTATGGTGGGAATGGACGATGACCTTTCATGAACTGTAATGTCCCCAAGGCTGAGCCCAGTTGTAAATATGATATATGAAATGAATTGTAAATATGTGTTATAGGCTGGTGAGCCAAGTTTGTATAAGCCGGTGGGATTATGTGATTGTTAGGCCAGAGAGCCTAAGGGTTGGAGGCCAAGGGCTTGATTTTGTACCTGAATGTAGGCAGTACATTAATAAAATATTAACACCGCCATGGGCAGACCGACCATGATGAATGAGTGAAGGGGGACTAAGCATCCATAAAGAGGGCAAGGAATTAGGGGCTAGAAGGTGGGAAAAGGGGCTAAGTGTTTAGCCTAGGGGGCTTAAACCTGGGAATACTATTTTAATATTATTCCAAAAAGACATGTGCATTTTATGTTCTATCCTAAGTTTTTGGCAAGGGGAGGGCGTACAAGGGTGATGCGTGCTGGTGGAATGCATGCAGTTCCATGGGTGACAAGTGTCAACCTTCGAGCATGCGAATAAAACGACCAGGATGAGCTATGAGAAGGATTCCTCCTCCATTCTACCCGATTGCCTGAATGCATACGGAGCACTGGATAGTACGACCGACCCGACCCCTGTAGAGAAATCCTCGTGCGTTCCTGAGAGTCGAAAATCCCGTGTTGTCTTTGATAATCCATGTGCATCCTCTGTTCGACTGATTGAACCCGTGCGTGGAGGCTCTGTCCTGAAGCCGTGATCCTGAACCATTCTGCCATTGTTGAACCAGTTGGAAAGCCTGTGTTTGGCTCTGTAAATCCGTGTACACCTCTATTCTGTGAGCCCATAAGCCTATGATCGATTCTGAAAGAGCCGGTTTCACCTTTGTTTGAACCATAAAAACCCGTGTTGTGTCTGGAGAATCCGTGTGCATCCACTGCCTGAAATCGAGCCTGTGTGTAAGATCTCTATTCCGAAGCCGTGACTGTGAGACCATCCTGTGATTGCTGAACCAGTTTGGGAAAGCCTGTGTCTATTTTCCCTGTGGGTTGTTGTGACCATGCAGTATTGGACTACGTGTGGCTTGTTGGCCTGTGAGCGACTCTCTCCAGGTGAGAGAGTGCACAGAGGAAGGAGAGGACTTCTGGAAGGAACCCTGTAGCTGCCATAGAGCCCGGAGACTTTCGTTCTGGTCTGTTGCTGTAACCCAAGGCAAGGGAGGTTAGCAGCCGAAGGACTATCCAGGTGACAGAGAAGGTGTATACTCCTAGGGTGTAACAGGCATGTGGGGAATGAGGGTCTATGGGCAGTGAGCGTGAGAGGTTCCTAGGAGAGAATCCCATCCTTGTGGCCGTGTGTTGTTTTCCCTGTAACCTCAGCCTAACCTAGGATTCCTTGTCTAGGGGTGGAGCTTAGTCCCAGCTCGGGGGTGACCCACTGCTGAGTTTGATGAGCAGTGCGGTCTAAGGCTGGGAGGTTCGTGGAAGGCCTGCACTTGGTTGGTGGAATATACCACTGTTAAAAGATAAGTATATGATTATGCTTTAATCATGTTTTGCATGACTGTGTTGCTTATGTTATCATGAATTCCGCTGTGTGTATTAATTATTATTAAATGCTATTGATTGTTAATTATAGCAGTAAATAATATGTTTACTCTGAGCTTAAATGTATTTATTTGCTTAAATGCATGTGGATTATATAATGTCTGTATGAGTTATGTAAAAGGTGTGTATAGATTGGTAACAGAGAGCGATAAAATCCTTGGTAGCTAGAAAAGGTGCACCACGGTTTGGTATCAGAGCCAAGGTTTCGACACTGAGCCTAGATGGGCCAGTGGAGCGGTCTTTGGACCGATAGTGCGAGGGAAATTGGGTCTGGAAGGCCAATTTCGGACCTTGGTTTGCTCCGAAGTGTTAAGGAGTTACTTGATGAGTTTTTAAGCTCACAAGGTTTAGCGGCGTGTGAAATCGCAGTTGGTGTGGTCTATGGCCACGGGGAGATAGGTATCCACACCAATAGTGTTAGAACCTTAGGATATGCTCGGGAGGGAAGGTGAACCCTCATGATCGTTAGATATGGAGAGTGTGCGCAGGGCTTAAATCCCTTTTGATTTGCACAGGAGTGTGGGAATCGCGATACGCGAACTTCTGAAAACCCGAAAACCCGAGAAGATCTACGCTATAGATCTGGGAGGAAGGCTCGACCGTTAGATCTAGCAGAGTCACGCTTGAGTTAGTCGTGAAAAATTTTTGGATTTCGCAAAGTCGAGAGAGGAAGTGAGGAAGGTGAACACCTCTGAAACCCAGAAATGCTGAAAAGATCTGCACTGTTGATCTGAGGAGGGGATCTGACCGTTGGATTTCTTGCTTGGAATGGACATGGGCGCATGAATGTGTACCACGTGCCAGTGAGTCGAGAAGACAGATGAGAGTGGTGGGACCCGAAGACGTCACCGAAGGTGACATGGACCCTCCTGAATGTACCACATGCCACTGTGGTGAAGGGTGACAACTGTACTGTGGGCCCGGAGAATAAAGTAATTCGCGATTTCGGGGATTCGCGAGATAAGAGCACGGGAGCTCGACATTGAAACTCGCGAAGTCGCGAGTAGCGAGAACGCGAGGAGAAAATTCAACATCGCTTCTCATGGTTTCGTGAAAGGGAGGTGCCAGGGTTGGACACCACAACTCGTGAAGGTGCGAGTAGTGAAGAAGTGCTATCACTTAGCCCTAGCCTACGATCATGCATAGCAGGCGCTAGCAAGGAGGGAGCCATACTCGTATCGCATCTCGGGTATCGGCGTTTGGAGGAAGTGAGTCGAGGGTCTTCGACTCACAAACTCGCGAGATTGTGAATTGCAAAAGGGTGACTTTGGTTACGAAGATTTAACTGTTGGATCTTCATGGACTGAGATTTCGAAGTTCCAAAGTCCCAGAATTTGCAGAGCCGAACGAGAGCTCAGAAAACTTATTTAAATCGAAACGTCTTTTGTTCTTGTTCGTATTGGCTTATAAATGTTGTGGATTGTTCATGAGGTTTTAATGGCTTGACAAACTTCGAATTGAATTGCACAGTGCATGTGTAGAGTTCAACGAGGGTCAGAACTCCAGTTAACCAATGTTGAGTATGGAGTGGGAAAAGGTGCAGATTTCCCCCGAAACAGAGGATGAACGAGAAGGAAGGGATGTCAATGTTGAAGTGGAAGGATCAAACTCCAATGGACACGAAAAAGAGATGGATAAGGAAGAACATATGATGAAACTCATCAAAAGATTGCAGAAATATGCCCAGGCTCACCTAGCTGATAGCTGAAAGCTCATGAAAATCAGGGATCGTCCGGGTGAATTCAACTTAAAAATGTTTAAGAGCTTGGAAAGAATAGAAAATAAATTGGAAAAAGAGAGTGACACAAGCAGATCAAGAAGTGTTAGAACCCTTGAGAAGAGAAGAATATCGAGGAGTGGTAGCAGACATTACTGTCTCTTCCCAAAGCATTCTGGTAAGGAAACACACAGTAGTTCAAGCCCGTCCCCTACCCGAAAGCACCGAAAATCTGGAAAGGATGAATTGAAAGGGGAGATGAACAAGATTAAGCCTCCAACATTCGATGGAGAACATAAGAAGGAGAAAGATGCCGAGACATGGTTGCTTGGCATGAGGAAATACTTCCAACTGCAGAATTATTCCGCCCATGCAGAAGGAAGAATTGCAATGTATCAACTGAAAGGAAAAGCATCCATGTGGTGGGATTAGTTTGTGTAGGTACAACACATCAGAGAGAAAGAGGTCACTTGGAAGGAATTTAAGAGGTATTTCGAGAAGAAATACCTGACTAAAAGGTACTATGACAGAAAGATGAAGGAGTTCTTCTAACTCAAGTTGGGCAACATGACCATTGATGAGTATGAACGAAGTTTTCTGGAACTACTGAAGTATGTTCCATTCATAAAAGACGAGGCTGTCAAAATTCAGACGTATCTGAGTGGATTGCCACCTTCCATTGGTGACAAGATTCAATATGACGATCCTAAGACCATGGAAGAAACCATAAGAAGGGAGAAATGCTTATACGAACAACAAAGACAAAAGCCTACCTTTCGGAAGGCTTGGGATGACCAGAAGAGGTTTAAGAAAGAACAGAGGTAGAAGGGAAACATGCCTCCCTTTTTCAGGAACAGTCCTTGGGGACAGTCATCTTTTAGAGAGCCCAGGAAATTTGAAGGGAGTGAGCAGATGCCAAGACCGCCATCTATGGAGTGTTGGGGCTGTAAAGGGAATCATAGGTACATAGACTACCCCCACAGAAAAGATAAAGCGAGAATCATGGGTAGCAAAATGCCGAAGATCTACGCAGCCCTAGACAACAAGCAGGCAGAATTTCAATCGCACATGATTGAAGTGGAAGGTACGATCAACAACCGACCACTTGTTATTTTAATTGATTCAGGGACTAGCCATAGTTATGTAGATCCTAGAGTGGTGGACAATTTTCATCTAATGAGAAGCAAACATGAAAACCTTTGGCTAGTGAAGTTGGCCACAGGAACCAAAAGGAAGGTCACTGAATTGGTTAAGTCTTGTTCAGTAGACATGAAAGGAATGAGCACTAAGGCTGAATTGAACATTCTGCCTTTAGGCTCATATGATTGCTTAATTGGGATGGACTGGTTGGACCAACACCATGCCCTTCTGGATTGTCGTAACAAGAGGTTTACATGCCTGAACGAAGAGGGAAATTAGGTAACAGTCCAAGGAATTCCCAGAGCCGTGGTTGTTAGGGAAATCTTAGCCATGCAGCTGAAGAAATGTTACCAGAAAGGCTGTCAATTATTTGCAGCTCGGGTGAAAGAAGCATCCCAAGATGTAGTCTCGAATCTGGAAGACCACAAGGTACTCAAAGAGTTCAAGGACGTATTTCAGGAGGTACCTGGACTACCTCCGAAGAGGGACATCGATTTTTCTATAAATTTGATGCCTGGAGCAACTCCAGTTTCGAAGGCTCCTTATAGAATGAGTACGCCAGAGATAAAAGAGTTGCAATTGCAGCTCGAAGAGCTACTAAAGAAGGGATACATTCACCCCAGCATGTCATCGTGGGGTGCCCCGGTCCTATTCGTGAAGAAGAAATATGGGACGTTGAGGTTGTGCATTGATTTCCGACAGTTGAATAAGGTAACTGTCAAGAACAAGTATCCTCTGCCAAGGATCGATGATCCTTTTTATCAGTTGAAGGATGCAAAAATATTTAAAAAAATAGATCTCAGATCTGGATATCACCAAGTGAGAATAAATGATGAGGACATTAGCAAGACCACCTTTAGAACAAGGTACGGTCATTATGAATTTACAGTGGTGCCGTTTGGACTGACAAATGCACCCGCTGTTTTCATGTGCTTAATGAATGGAGTGTTCAGAGATTATTTGGACAAGTTAGTCATAGTCTTCCTGGATGATATATTGGTGTATTCCAAGACAGAGGAAGAACATGAGCAACACCTGAGAATGGTGCTGCAGGTGTTGAGAGAACACTAGCTGTATGCAAAACTGAGCAAGTGCTCATTTTATCAAAGGCAGATTCATTACTTGGGGCACATTATATCAAAGGAAGGGATCATTGTGGATCCTGAAAAGGTTGAGGCCATTTGAGAATGGTCAGCACCAAGGAATATGGTGGAAGTTAGATCTTTTATGGGTCTGGCAAGCTACTATAGAAGGTTTATAGCCAGATTCTCAAGGATAGCTCATCCTATCACTTCCTTGCAAAGGAAGAAGAAGAAGTTCCAGTGGACTGAAGAATGTGAGAGCAGCTTCCAGCGATTGAAGCAGCTGCTAACCAACACTCCAATCCTGAAGATTGCAGATCCAAATAAGGATTACGTAGTGTGCACCGATGCGTGTAAGGAGGGGCTAGGAGGAGTTCTCAGCCAAGAGGGATTTGTAATTTGTTATGAGTCCCAAAAGCTGAAAGAGCATGAAAGGAATTATGCCACTCACGATTTAGAGCTAGCAGCAATCGTCCACGCCTTGAGGAAATGGAGACATTACCTCATGGGAAAAAGATTCGAGTTGAGAACAGACCATAACGGTCTGAAGTATTTATTTGATCAACTGACTTTAAATGCCAAGAAAATCAGATCGTTGGAGTTTCTGTGCAAATATGACTTTGATATCAAGCATATCAAAGGGAAAGAAAATAAGGTGGTTCATGCACTCAGTAGAAAAGTGCATGAATTACATGCTACAACCATTAGCATGTACAGGACTGAGATTAAAGATAGAATTTTGGAAGCTACAAATGTTGATTTGCAGTACAGAGGTTTAGTAGCAAAGCTACAGCAGCGTGAGAGACCACAGACCAAAGAAAGTTACACCTTGGGAACTGGTGGTTACTTCTGTATAAAAACAGAGGGTATGTACCCAATGTCCAAGAATTGAAGCTGGAAATTCTAAGAGAAATGCATAACGTGGCTTATGCTGGACATCCTGGATATCAAAAGACTGTGGCAACAGTCAAAAGCCATTATTTTTGGCCGGGAATGAAGAAAGAAATTGTTGAATACATCACCAGATGTATGGAGTGCCAGAAGGTTAAGGCTGAGCATAGGCACCCAACAGGGTTGCTGCAGCCTTTACCCATTCTTGAGTGGAAATGGGATGTGGTAACAATGGATTTTATCACCGAACTACCTAGAACAAGCAAGCAACATGATTCAATCATGGTGGTGGTGGACAAGCTTACTAAAGCTGCCCATTTCATTCCACTAAAAACCACTCACAGGGCAACATATGTTGCTGATATCTTCTTAAAAGAAGTGGCACGCTTGCATGGAATTCCTAAGACAATTGTGTCTGATAGGGACCCGAAATTCACTTCAAATTTTTGGAAAGGACTGTTCAAAGGATTCAGAATGAATCTGAACTTTAGTACAACGTATCATCCTGAGTCTAATGGTCAGACAGAGAGGGTGAACAGGGTAATAGAAGACATACTGAGAATGTATGTGATGGATAAACCATCAAGGTGGGAAGACTACCTGCATTTGGTAGAATTCGCCTACAATAATGGGTATCATGCATTGTTGAAGATGAGCCCATTCGAAGCACTTTATGGAAGAAAGTGCAACACTCCAGTGAGTTGGGATAACCCAGCTGACAGAGCAGTAGTTGGGCCTGAGTTGCTCAAAGAGATGGAAGATCAAATGATAAAAATTAAACAGAATCTAAAAGCTACCCAGGACATGCAGAAAAGTTACGCTGATAGTAACAAAACCCACAGAGAATTCAAAGTGGGTGACCATGTTTTCCTGAAAGTGAAAACTAAGAGAAGTTCCCTGAGGTTGGGAAGTTGCGCCAAATTGGCAGCAAGATTTTGTGGGCCATTTGAGATCCTGGAAAGGATTGGGCCAGTTGCATACATGCTTGCACTACCTGCATCTATGACTGTACATAATGTGTTTCATGTTTCACTGCTTAAGAAATATGTACCTGATGCTAATCATGTTATTGATTGGAATGTGATTCAGGTGGAACCAGAAGGTGTCCTGCAAGTGCATCCTGTGCGCATATTGGACAGGAAAAGAAAACAACTCTGGAATCGAGCTATAGAGCTTGTAAAGGTCCAGTGGACCTGGTACGGTCTTGAGGACGCGACATGGGAGCATGTAGATGTTATGCGGGCAGAGTACCCGTATCTTTTTGAATTTTTTTGAAAAGCTTGCAGATGTTGTGTAAAGTTGCACCGAGGACAGTGCAAAAATAAGGGAGGGGGATTGTAATGTCCCCAAGGCCGAGCCCAGTTGTAAATCTGATATATGAAATGAATTTTAAATATGTGTTATAGGCTGGTGAGCCAAGTTTGTATAAGTCGATGGGCTTATGTGATTGTTAGGCTAGAGAGCCTAAGGGTTGGAGGCCAAGGGCCTAATTTTGTACCTGAATGTATGTAGCACATTAATAAAATATTAACACCTCCATGGGCAGACCGACCACGATGAATGAGTGAAGGGGGACTAAGCATCCATAGAGAGGGCAAGGAATTAGGGGCTGGAAGGTGGGAAAAGGGGCTAAGTGTTTAGCCTAGGGGGCTTAAACCTGGGAATAATATTTTAATATTATTCCAAAAAGACATGTGCATTTTATGTTCTATCCTAAGTTTCTAGCAAGGGGAGGACGTACAAGGGTGATGCGTGCTAGTGGAATGCATGCAGTTCCATGGGTGACAAGTGTCAACCTTGGCGCATGCAAATAAAACGGCCAGGATGAGCCATGAGAAGGATTCCTCCTCCATTCTACCCCATTGCCTGAACGCGTACGGAGCCCTGGATAGTACGATCGACCCGACCCCTGTAGAGAAATCCTCGTGCATTCTTGAGAGTTGAAAATCCCCTGTTGTCTTTGATAATCCATGTGCATCCTTTGTCCAACTGATCAAACCCGTGTGTGGAGGCTCTGTCCCGAAGCCGTGACCCTGAACCATTCCGCCATTGTTGAACCAATTGGAAAGCTTGTGTTTGGCTCTATAAATCCGTGTACACCTCTATTCTGTGAGCCCAGAAGCCTGTGATCGATTTTGAAAGAGCTGGTTTCACCTCTGTTTGAACCGGAAAAGCCCGTGTTGTGTCTGGAGAATCCATGTGCATCCACTGCCCGAAATCGAGCCTGTGTGTAAGATCTTTGTTCCGAAGCCATGACCGTGAGACTGTCCTGTGATTGCTGAACCAGTTTGGGAAAGTCTGTGTCTATTTTCCTCGTGGGTTGTTGTAACCACACAGTACTGGACTGCGTGTGGCTTGTTGGCCTGTGAGAGATTCTCTCCAGGTGAGAGAGTGCACAGAGGAAGGAAAGGACTCCTGGAAGGAACCCTGTAGCTGCCACAGAGCCCAGAGACTTCTGGTCCGGTCTGTTGTTGTAACCCAAGGCAAGGGAGTTTAGTAGCCGAAGGACTGTCTAGGTGACAAAGAAGGTGTATACTCCTGGGGTGTAACAGGCATGTGGGGAATGAGGGTCTGTGGGTAGTGAGCGTGAGAGGTTCCTGGGAGAGAATCCCATCCTTTTGGCTGTGTGATGCTTTCCCTGTAACCTCAGCCTAGCCTAGGATTCCTTGTCTAGCGGTGGAGCTTAGTCCCAGCTCGGGGGTGACCCACTGCTGAGCTTGATGAGCAATGCGGTCTAAGGCTGGGAGGTTTGTGGAAGGCCTGCACTTGGTTAGTGGAATCTACCACTGTTAAAAGATAAGTATCTGATTATGCTTTAATCATGTTTTGCATGACTATGCTGCTTATGTTATCATGAATTCCGTTGTGTGTATTAATTATTATTAAATGCTATTGATTGTTAATTATAGCAGTAAATAATATGTTTACTCTGAGCTTAAATGTATTTATTTTCTTAAATGCATGTGGATTATATAATGTCTGTATGAGTTATGTAAAAGGTGTGTACAGATTGGTAATAGAGATCGATAAAATCCTTGGTAGCCAGAAAAGGTGCGCTACATGAACCCACCTAGTGGCAACTCAAACCCTATGGGAACCAACTTGCTAGGGAATCCTGTCATTCCCCCCAGGTGTGGACAAGTGGAAAGTCATAAGGTCCAATCACACATTAGAATTAAAAAGAATTAAATGCACATATTCAAATGTTTTGAGAATCAGAGTGACACATACCATGATACCCAGGCTCATTACCTCATGGAGGAAGACCCACTGTTGTTGAAGGACCAGGCCGATGGGATGGATGCTACTGCTGCTGACAAGGTGGAGATGTCGAAGATGAAATATGGGCCCTCCAGGGCCAGACTCAAGTCAATATGGCTATCAATACTCCATGTCTAGGACCTGTGGGCCTCAAGACATAATCTCCTTAGTTATCCCTAGGCTAGGGGATAGAAATACCCATTTCTTATACTCCTCCACATCCTTAGCCATATTAAGAACATTAAATTAATTTTCTTGAGTTTTTTCCACTCCAACAAAGGCAAATGTTGTAGGATCAATTTCTTCCTTGTCTATTACAATAGTATTTTTAGTCTCTACCAATTCTTGATCAATAGTGATCTCTTTCCTTTTATGGGTTTGTTGGAATATTTGCTTTTTCCTCTTATTGAAAATGAATAATTTTAATCAAGCTACTTCATCTATGGGTGGGTCTCTTTGTATGAGTAGGATTAGGCCCATAAGGTATGGTAAATCTCATCTTTCCATGCTTCATCATAGAGGACATCACCTTGGTAGGTGGTTGTTTGCCTAGTGATTTGTTTCCACCATCTCCTCCCATTTTTTTCTAAGATCTTCCTTCTTCTCTTTTTCTAAGGGTCTATTTCTTTCTACTTCATCCTCTTCATTTTTATTTTGTATTTCTTCTTCAGATTTAGCTTTTGCCTCATTCTCAACCATTGTTGTTTCTTCAATATCTACCTTCTCTTTTAGTGTTGTTTCCTCAATATCTCTTCTCGATGCTTATTCTTCTATTTCCTTCATATCGGCTTCTTCCTATTATTTTTTCTTCCTTGCCTCTCCTTCCATTCTTTTTCTTTCATTGGATTCTTCCTTTTCTACCTTAGCATGTTGTATTATTTCTTCATAAAATTTATTTCTTTGGGATTCAATTGATTTATTTCGTATCTCCTCTTTCAACCTCCTTTTATCATTCTCTTCCTTTGTTTTCTTTTTCTTGGCTTCTAATTTGGATTTTTCCCTCCTCACTTCCTCAACTTTTGTTTATTTTTGAATTATTGTTTGCACCTCTTCATATGAGAGTGATGATATCTTCACTTCTTACTCCTCCTAATATTTGTGAGTATATGGCCAAATGATAACCACATGAGTCTGATGGTTTGATATCGATTTCCTAAGATCATGTTTCTTGAACCTTTCTTCTTCGAATCAATATTCTTCCATATTTTTGTTTCCCTTATTGCAAAGTAGAATTAGTCAATGCACAAAATCATATGTAGAGAGGGTAGGATGGACATAGCTTCTTTTGCTAAGATGATAATGAGGAATTGAAACCATGCATGATGATTTGATAAGTTATTTCCCTAACTACTAGCCAATATAGGACATGCACTGGAAGAATGTGGGGAGCATTGGTGGCTCCATATATTTTGATACATGTGCTTCCTTCTTCCATATACCAATCTCCAATTTGATCTAACACCTAGATAACCTCCTTTGACAATCTTGGACATGGCTTGTGAAAACTTATTTTGTATAATGGAGTAAAGAAATGATCACATATCTTTGAGTAATGCTTCATATAATTATTCTTCTAGTGGTCTTGGAAATAAACTTGGATAGGTGGACAATATATTTTCCAACTCCATCCCATGTTGTAAAAAGGATTAACAACACATGGAATCTATCAAACAATATGACATTGAGTATTTAGGAGGTGAGCCCGATGTGGGATACATAGATCTAGGTAGTACATTGGTCATTATCTAGGATAGCATGGTAGCCCAGATGAAACAAATCCTTTTTTAGTATAATACGTAGGAGTGGCACCCAAGCCTCTTTGAAATGTGCAGTGTTATTTTTTCCTTATAACCTACTTACCAAGGCAAAAACATGTTTGTATGGTGCTCTCAGGTTTCTAGTATAGTAGGTAGGAGTGGCACCCAAGACTCTTTAAAATGTGTAGTGTTATTTTCTCCTTATAACCTACTTACCAAGGCAACAACATGTTTGTATGGTTCTCTCAGGTTTGTAGTGGGGTATATAATTGTATCTCAGGCTTGAAATTGCTTTCCTTTAGCCTACCATTTTCTTATGATCTTGTGATAGTTCTTAGTTTGTGCAAACTCCTCTACCCATGTAAGAGTTATGTATGTTTTTACTTGAGGAAACTTAATCATTGTTTTTCGATCAACATTGGTGTGATCAATAATCCATTTGATCATTTCATCACATGGCAATATGGTAGGTTGAGTTACTACATTATGTAGTTGTGATATTCAAATGTTCAGATATGAAGAAGCATCTTGATCTTCCTCCTCTATTCGCTCAAAAAGTGCACCAAGACATGTTTCTTCTCTAAACATTTGGAATAGTTCCTCCCCATTATGGGGCATGTTGCAAACTAGTATTTCTATAAGTACTTATTAGGTTGGCCTACATGGCTCCTTGGGTTGAGGCTCCATGTAGGTGCATTCTATATCGATATTCTTATGTTTGTTAACTTGAGTTTTCTTTCTTGGAGCCATATACATAGTTCTAAAAAATACCCACTTCAACAACAAAACATGTACTAGTTGGAGTTAGAAAGAAAACACTTTGAAAAAACAATTGAAATAGGAACAACCTTAGTCTCTCATGGTGAAAGAAGTTAAATATTGGGATCTTTTGTCTTGTTTAAGGCTTATAACATGTATTATGAAGTCAAATAATGGTGTTCCAGATCTTGACTTGAGTAGCATTTCCTTCAAAATAATTAATATGTGCAACACCTAGTAACATCAATATGAATGAGTCAGTGAGAGTGAAATCAAATTGGAATTGCTCATTCGACAAAGGAACAATTCAAACATAGGTTCTTGTTTGAACAAAATGATACTTTGATTGATTAAACCTATAAGCATTCAAAGTAGTGAAAGTACACTGCATACAACAAGGAGATCACAAGAACTTGAATACAAATCCTAGAGGGAAATCTCATTCGAAAGTTAACAAGTGCGACAATCTATGTTCAAATCTACTAATAAATAAGTAAATTGGAATCGTATCTTCACACAATCCTAAATTTGCATTCAAATAACACACATGTGAAAACTTGTGTAATGTTTTGGACATAAAGCCGACCTAACAGAGTCGATTAAGGTAATTTCAAAAGCTTTATTGGAGTGATTTTGATAATCTATAATGTACAAACTTCGAATGGTGGCATCACATTATCTGCTTGCACCCTTTCTAATCTAAATTATCTATTGCTTTTGAAACTCTCAGTTGTGAGCAATAAAGTAACGGTGGTAAGATCACAAGTCTATGAGCCTTTAAATAAGCACATGCAAGCCTTTGAACAGATCTTTAGTGTGATCATGGCTTTAATTTGTATGACTTATTAAGATTTTTCTTTTTAATTAAAAAAGCTTATAAAGATATGGATTTCAATTCGAAATATTGTAAGATATATGTCTTAATGTGTAGCTTGAACATTCATTGGGGTTTAATAAATTGGCATGGTCATTCAAATTTTGTTACCATTCGAAATTAAAATGAGGTGGATATATTGTTCGAATCATTCAAAAGTTCAATGGAGTATCTCAAATGGATTGATGAACTATTGAGTCAATTAGAAAGATGTTCTTTTGAATACAAATACCACTTGACATAATTCGTTGGGGACTTTCAAAAGTTAGTGTATTCAAACATCAAAAGTGGCTTGATGTAGATCATCGAGCTTCCCAAAAGATATAACTTTTGAAAGAGAAGGTTAGCCCAAAAGAAGATTGAAAGATGATCGAAACAAATTATCAGGTCATCAGGTCATCTTCCAACATTTGAAAGAATTTTTTTTAAAAGAGGTCTGATGAACACATTGGGGTCATCTTATGTTGGAAATATTCCAAGTTTGGAAATAGCTCGATAGTGTATTAGACCATTTCAAAAAATGTACTTTAAAATATGGAAGACTGTTTGACCAAGTGCATTGGTGTTGAGGTGAGGAATGACTATATTATCACTCAAGCATTTTCAAATCTCACTAGGCTAGGTGATATAGGTGAGATTGTTACCTTGGTCTTATAGCATGTTCAAAAATATCAATCATCCCTCAAGAAATAAGTTCTTGGGCCTCTTGCTATTATCAAATTTGTATGCTTTGTTGTAAAATAAAATTTAAAAATAGAAAAAGTGATTGTAAATGAAGTTTATAAAAGTTAAATGAGAAAATACATGATAACACACATCTAAAAATTAGTACACAACAAGTCTCAAATTGAGAGGAAATTAAAAAATGATTTTTGATATCTTTTCTGAGTTACAAGTCTCAAATTGAGAGGAAATTAAAAAATGATTTTTTGATATATTTTCTGAGTTACAACCAAGTTCTCTTTACAAACCCCTACGAGGCTTTGGACCAGAATTAGACTTAAAATTCTAAGATGTAATTTCGAATCATACAAAGACAACTGGTGTCTAGAAGAAAAATACAAACACTGAAAATAAATTGGATCAATCCAAGATATAGGCGTATCATAGTCTTGACTCTACAAAATATCCTTAATCATCACTGAACTAAATTCAGAAATTCTAATCAAACTAAACAGACTATCAAGATGAATGAATGACCTTCTGAAGCATGTCAAAAGTCTATGCTTCCTAGTCCTTTCTTTTTGCCACCTTTAGAGTAGCCCTACTATCAACGAGAAGACTTGGCTCTCAAGAAACTCAGAAATGAATGAATGAATAAGAATTCTCACTTGAGGCAACAACAAACATTGTCAGAAGTATCTCTCTCTATTTTATCATGTCCTCTTTGCCCTTTCCTTCTTCATTTTATTCTTCAAAAGTAGTTGGAGTGGTTCAACTACTTTTTGTTACTAAAGTTAAATAACTTTAGTTAAGATAGGACAACTTTATTTATGATAAGGGTAAACAATAATAATAATATATAATAATTAATAGGTAAGGGCCCCTATGTATTTATTAATTTTTTATCAACATTTTGAAAACTCCTTATAACTCCACAATCATTTAGCAATATAAAATAAACTTTATGAAGCATAAAACATTAACCCAAAAACGAAAACAATTACGGGGTTTGCGGCTAGGGTTTCCATGGTCGCAGAACTCCCATATAAAACTTTATGTTCAACGGCCCTTACACAGGTCTCTTTGCGGCCTCCTTCGGCCTGAATCTATCTTCCCCTCGACGATTCTTCTCCTGATCCAGAGTCTTCCTTTCTTGGGTTTGACTGCGGGGAGGTCTCCACCCCTTCCATTCCTTAATCTTGTGTGGATCAGACATCTCTCTATTTGATGGCAACGACCCTTCGTTTATCTGCAGTATATTCAGGTTTTGCAGTTCCAGCCCACTGGATCTCTTGATCAGATCGGTTCAAACCCTCTGCTCGAACTCATCCTTCTTTTGGGTGGGCTTCGATGCTCGCAGATTGGATGTACTATTGGTGTTTTCTCTAGGAGAGGATCCATTTTATGGATTTGAGTTATAGGCTTTCTTATGGGTGCTGCTACAGGGTGCTACCTTTCTTCTTAGATTTATGTTTTTCTAGGAGCAGTCTCTAGCCAGGTCCTTGCTTTATTTTGCTCCATATTTGCGGTCCCTCCCTCTGGGTTCTTCGATTTGTTCAGGGTTTTATGTATGCTTAGATATGGCTCATTTTGGTGGTTGTTGATGTATTTTTCTTTCTGGCGGGGGTTGTGCCAGAACTTTGAGGTCCTATACTTGGGTGTGCGGTGCGGTTCCATCACTTTGAGGTCCATGGAGTGAGTGATCTAGATTTTACGAGCAGAACGAAATGAATACAAATTATTAATAGGTTCTTAACACAAAATAACAGAGATACGGTAAAACTAGTTTTCTATTCAATAACAAAATAAGTTGAAACTGTAAAATGCAGTGGAAACAAGCTTGTTGGAATGGTGGTGGCTTATCTCTGAGAAGAGATGTGACAGTTGTGCGCATTCGCAAGAAGATGATTACAATGAGGCTCTAAAGGCCTTTTTACAATAGACAGGAATGTCAAAAACCCTAGACATCCAAAAACCTAACCCTAGGAGATGAAGCGCCAAAAGTCATGTGGGCCCTGTTTGGGTAAGTTAGTACATCAACTTCCTGGGGTCGTAACTTTTGCATACGATCTCCGTTTTAGGCACACGATATCCCATTGGAAAGGTATAATCATGGAGATTCATTTTAGGCACAATATCGGAGGAAATTCTATATTGCAAACTTGTTTTCCCAAAAAACATCGTTTAGGGCCTTAAAATGGCCTCGGAAGATAAAAACTGCTAAAAATAATAAATTACCAAAATTGCCAGAAAATTGTTTTGAGCCAGTTGGAAAAGGTGGGTGGCCACTGATATCCACCTGGATCAATCCTCCCTCCTTAGGAAGCAATGGTTTCCATTGCGTTGAGTTCCCCGGGGAGAGGGAAAAGCTTTTGTTGAATATGCATCTTGGTGAGTTGTTTGCCTTGATAGAGACGTCGCCCTGCTTAGTTTGTGGAAGTCTGTCACGAACCTATTGAGGCTGAGGCTATTCAACTAGTCGAGCTACATGAGAGGACGATGTGCAAAAGGAATATTTTCACTTTGCTGCAACCTTGTCGACCTGCTTCTGTTGGATAGAAGGTGCTTGGGGCAAGGCTATAGTGGTTGCAGTGTCCTTTTGTTCCCCTTTTGAACAGATTGTGACGAAGCTGAATTTTGCAGTATGAGATACTACATTGCAGCACTGTTTAGGTGGAACAATAGTCGAAACTACCTCTGGTATTATGTAGAGATGACCCCCCAAAGTAACAATGACACTATGGGGTCGAGACTCATAAATAGCATGGCGCTTCCACATATATGGTTGGCCCAAGAGAACATCACAGACATCCAGTGGGGCAACATCACATAATACCTCATCCTTGAAGGGCTGGATTCTGTATGACAATCGACACTTCTGGATGACATGAAGATCTCGTCCTTGGCGAAGCCACCCGATGTTGTATGGCTACGGGTGTGGTGTTGTCGACAATCCCAATTGTTTGATGACCTCTGCTGAGATGAGGTTCTTTTGGCTTCCACTATCAACAATAAAATGTAGCGGGGTCCCCTTCACCCACATTTGTGAATGAAAAAGGCGCTCCCCCTCTTCAGGATCTGTTGGTTCTTCTGGTTGAATTGCTACCGTCGCAACAATGGCAGTGGGGTCTACATCGATGATATGTCTTTTACCAGTATTTTTGGAATCAGATTATGAATCAGGGTTTGGCTCCTTGTTTTTGATCTTGGACACCAATGATTGTTTTGAGCGACATTCATCGGTGTTGTGCCAGGGGCTTTTGTGGAAATCACACCATTTTCCGGTGTCCTTCTTCGTCTTTCCGTGACCCTTCTTTTCTTGTGGTTTAGACTGGTTTTTAGGAAGCTGTTTGTTAGGGCCGTCTTTCTCATACTTTGGTTGTTGTGGATTTTCATATCAAAAATCCCATTTGTTCTAGTGCTTAAATTTCTGATCGATTTTAACAGCATATCGATAAGCATAACCGAGTGATGAGATGTCCAGAAAATCCATTTCAGTCTGGATGTATCTATGTAGAGCCCCACGGTATTTCAAAACCAAATGTCGCTCAGATTCTTTAATACCCAGCTTGGTGCGGAAGGTATGGAAGGTATTGGTGAACTCCAAAACTGCTTGGCCCCTCTCTTGCTGCATTATTGGTTGTGGAGCCTGATTATCTTCCTGATTCAGAGGGTCCTTGCTTTCAACCGTGTTTATACCCCATGAAGTATTTACACCCCAGAAGTATGTACACTCTTCCGCACGAGGGAGTGCAGAGGGGGGGTACACCCTCTGCGGGGTCCAGGGGGGCTATCCCCCCGGCTGGGGGGTATGGGGGCAAGAGGGCCCCCAGCGGGGGTTCAGGGGCGAAGCCCCCGAAGCAAAAATTGACTTGTAAAGGTATATTGTAATTTCATTGTAAATCTGGACCGTTCATTATAAGGTCGCAGATCTAACAGTAGAGATTATGTTAGGGTTTTTTGCCCTAGAAGGCAACCCTCTTTTATGAGGGAAATGTATCGCGGCTATGGATGATGGTGAATATTGTATTCTGAGAGAGGAGACTGTGAGAAAAAGAAGAGGAAGTTACAACAGGTTTTGTTGTAGGTTGTATCCCTTCATTTGATGGATAATAATAAAGGAAGGACTTGGCAATTTCTCTGGTGGACGTAGCCCACACTGGGTGAACCACGTAAATCTGTGTCTCTCTTGTATTGTGTGTCTTATGTGTTTTGTTTCTGCATTTTTTTTTATTTTATTGCTCTGCGGTCCTATTTTTTCTAACAACTGATATCAGAGCGTAAGGTAACTCGCAGGAAAAGAGGGTTCCTGGTTCGAGTGGGAGCAATTTCGGAAGATGGAAAGTTTAGGGTCGAGAAATTTAACGGCCAAAACTACCA
>CBVK0101486778.1:0-12489 GCA_900067695.1 Picea abies
ATTGGGTCATGACTTCCATCAGGACATGACCTTAGTCGAGTACTGTGGACTCAGACTTAGGAACCGCCCCAGAGAGCCGTAGAGGGGAGGACCACAACAGCAGCAGGGGAATAACATCGATTTCATCCAAAAAGTTGGGAAACTCACCATCCCTTCTTTCGATGGATCTTCCAAATACACCGCCAGAGCTGGGTACAGAAGCTAGACACATATTACAAGCTAAACCAGATGACTGAGATAGAGGCTATCAGTTTTATGACCTTACACTTGGAGGGTGAGGCACACGAGTGGTGGTATCATGGATTGGTGACATTGGGTCGCAGTCACATCACCTCCTATAGGGAGTTTAAATGTAGGCTCATGGATAGGTTTAACAGGAAGGATCCCAAGATACACTTCAGGGATCTAGCCCAGGAGCCCATCGTCGAGTAGTCCCACAACTGCCAGAGCAGGCTAACAAGAGAAAACCAGCAAAGGGAGGAGTCATAGTGACCCTTTCTGGTGTTCCTAGGTATGATACCCTCTATATCATAGGGATTATTTAGGGGCAATCGCCCTGATAGATGGTGGGGCCACCCACAACTTCATCGACGCTTCACTAGTATCGAGATGGGCACTTCAGACAGAGGAGTTTGATGGGTTTGATGTTGTGGTAGCAGATGGCCACACATTGGAGTGTCTAGACAGAGTTCCAAACTTAGAGATGAAGTTAGGCAGCTACACAATGAGAGACACATTTTATGTGGTTGACCTATCAGACACAGATGTGGTGTTAGGATTTTAGTGGATGATTACCTTGCGAAAAATCACTACCAACTACCCAACCTTGGAAATGAGATTCAGAGATCAAGATGGGAAGAAGTTTGTTCTAACAGGTATGTCGACAAGAGAACCCAGGGCAGTTTCAGCCAAGAGGATGGAGAGGATATTTAGACATGGGGAGGTAGCATATGTCGCAGAATGCTTGATCACTACTCAAAAGGATTCAAAAGGTCAACAACAATACCATATAGAGATCAAGAATTTATTGGGATGACATCAGTAGGTCTTTGAGGCAATTCCATTAGGGAGACCACCTGACAGGGGGTTTGAGCACACCATTGAGTTGGAGGAGGGGGCCAAACCTATGATCATCCCCCCTATCATCATCCTAGGAGGTTCAAGGATGAGATAGAGAAGGAAATCAAGGAATTGCTGGCGATGGGACACATCAGACCGAGCAACAACCCATTTTCTTCTTTAGTTGTCTTATTTCTAAAGAAGGATGGCACCATGAGGATGTGCATTGATTACCGAGCCTTGAACAAGAAAACCATCAATAACTGACACCCTATCCCATGCATTGACGAGTTGATGGATGAACTGCATGGGGCAATTTTCATCTCAAAAATTGATCTACGCTCTGGATATCATCAGATCAACATCCGAGAGAAGGAAATAGAGAAGAAGACATTTCGATGTCATTTTGGACACTTCGAGTTCCTGGTTATGCCATTTGGGCTAACCAATGCACCCGCTACATTCCAGTCTTGCATGGACCATATATTTAGGGATCAGTTAAGGAAATCAGTCTTGGTTTTCTTCGATGACATCTTGATCTATATTCGGTCATGGAAAGAGCATATGAGGCACCTGGATGAGGTATTGATCATCATGGAGACATAGTCATTATATGCCAAAGTGTCCAAGTGCGAGTTCGATATAACAGAGATGCTTTACTTAGGCCACATCATCAGTGCATAGGGGGTACAAGTGCACCAAGAGAATATCAGGGCCATTCTGGATTGGCCGACGCCCAAGAACGTGATAGAATTGAGGAGATTCTTTGGGCTGTGCAGCTATTATAGGCAGTTTGTCCGGGGTTTTTCTTAGCTTGGAGCACCGCTGACAGATATTACCAAGCATGGGGCCTTCATATGGACTGAGAAATCACAAGAAGCCTTTGATCACATGAAGGAATTCGTGGGCACTTGTCCAGTGTTGGCACTACCAGACTTCACCTTGCCATTTGTACTAGAGTGTGATGCATCTAGTGAAGGAATCGGTCCAGTTTTGATGCAGGGAGGACACCCCATTGTATTCAAGAGCCAAAATATTAGTCAACCTGAGAGGTTGTACTCCACTTATGACAAGGAAATTTTGGAAATCATGCATTCCTTGACCATGTTCAGACAATATTTGGTGGGCATCAAATTCATGGTCAAGACCGATCACAACAGTTTGAAGTATTTCCTTGAGCAGAAGGACCTCAGTGAGCACCAACATAAATGGGTGATGGAGGTAGATGCATTCGAATTTGACATATAGTATTTCAAGGGGAAGAAGAACATTGTGGCTAGTGGACTATCGAGGATACATGCAACATGTTCTTTGATGGAGATTTTAGTAGATTGGAAATCCCACTTGTTAGTGGAATATTCCAAGAACAAGTTCGCTTGTGAGGTGATGGATGGGAAGATATAGGATGACCAGTATAGGGCCATTGACGATGTCATATTTTACAAGGATAGAGTCTACTTGGTTCCAGATTTAGGGATTAAGAAGAAGATCCTCACTGCAGTTCATGATTCACCTCTAGCAGGCTATCATGGGTTTTTCAAAACCTACAGACAGATCAGAGAGAGGTTCTCATGGAAGGACCTCAAATAGGACATTATGAGACATGTCAATGAGTGTGTGACTTGCTATCAGAACAAGTCATAGCATGCTCTTGCAACAGGACTACTTCATCCACTCCCCATTCCAGAGCAGAAATGGGAGAGTATATCTATGGACTTCATCACGGGTCTACCCAATGTCCAAGGTAAGGACTGCATCTATGTAGTGGTCAACATATTGACCAAGTTTTCTCACTTCTATGCCATAATGACAGAGTACAACACAATTTAGGTGGTCTAGATTTTCTTTAGGGAGGTCTTCAGACTTCATGGGTTGCCGAAGAACATTATCAGTGACAGGGAAAGGTTGTTCATAGGGACATTTTGGAGAGAGTTGTTTCGGTTGGTGGGGACAGAGTTAACACTTAGCAACAACTATCACCCTCAGACAGATGGGCAGACTGATATTGTCAACAAGTGGGTTGAAGGGTATTTGAGGAACTATGTAGGAGGACAACAGAGAACGTGGGTAAAGTGGTTACATTTAGGAGAACATTGCTGCAACACCACCTTCCACATGTCCATTGGTATGACACCCTTCCGAGCATTGTACAGATATGATGCTCCCACTTTGGTAGACTTGGTATTTGGGGAGAGAAGAGCTCCCAAGGCCAAGGATTGGATCATAGAGAGTCAATAGATTCTCAAGTTGTTGAAAGAGAACCTGCAAGCGATGCAAAACCGACAGAAGATAAGTGCAGAGAGGCAAAGGATAGAGCACAGCTTTGAGGTTGGAGATTTGGGTTTCTTGAGACTCCAACCCTATATATAGTCATCTCTGAAGAAGAGTGAGGTTGAGAAGCTCAAGCCAATATTTTATGGTCCTTATAGGATCATGAGTCGAGTAGGTGAGGTTTCTTACGAGCTAGAGCTTCCAGAGGGGAGAAAGATTCATAACATGTCCCACGTGTCTTGCCTGAAAAAGGTAGTGGGACAATTCATTAGCACATTAGAGGAGATTTCCCTGTTGGATGAGGAGGGACAGTTGGAGTTATTTTAGGAGGAGGTTTTGGAGTTTTGGGATCGGAAACTGAGGAGCAGGGTCATCACAGAGTGTTTGATTAGATAGAGAGGGCTTCTAGTAGAGGTCACTACTTGGGAGAGCAAGCAGGTGTTCCAGCACCCTGGACTGGTATTTCTTGAGGACAAGCAATTTTGAGAAGGGAGGTCTATAATGTCCCTTTCCAAATAGGATCTCCAGAGGGGAGGCTTAATGGTGTAAACCACCCCATTGGACTATAGACAGGGCCAAAGAGGGGTAAACATGGTTACTAGAGGTCACTTTAGTCACAGGTGTTATATTCGGAAAGTGACATTGAGCTAAAAAGGGTTAAAAGAGATTTTAAGTCATTATGAGCTAAAAATAGAAGTCAACAATGAATTAGGGTTTCAACAGTGATTTAGGGTTTTGGAAGTCAACAGTGAATTAACGTTTCAACATGATTTAGGGTTTTGGAAATCTATAAAGGAAGGGTTAGCGACCTAATTCATCATTATGCAGATTATGACTTCTCATTAAGGAGAATAGGTGCATCTCACGAGAGATAGTTCAGTGTATTCCAGGAGGAAGACACTAGTTGGTTGATTTTGATGTTGAAAGACACACCCCAGTCACCGGGAAGATCATCCAGGTCTTGCATCATTCTTCATTGATTTTGCAGTGCTCCCATATTTCGGGTATTATCTTTTAGTTGCTTATTTGTATTTCGGTTAAGATCCCTTTTGTCTTTTGATCTAGCCGAGTGTTGTTATTTAATTCAGCCGCAGTTTCTTATTTGTATTCCGGCTAAGATCCTTTGTTTGTTGATCTAGTCAAGTATTGTCAGTTTATTCCGCTGCATTCGACCATTTTGTAATCCATAGAGATATCATAATACAAACTTTGTAGTCCTTTGTTGTGTTTATTATTTGTATGATCATTTATATGTTGTAAACCTTTGATTCTACACACACATTAGCAGTGTTTCCTAGACTAGCCAAGTCAGGAACATTACAATGTCACTTTGTTAACTAATAAGTGAATAAACCCATATGGCCTTAGAACTATGATGTGATAAGAAAGATTTAAAAACAATCTCCCTAATAAAAATGTCGCCCAGCCTAGGAAAATAAAATATAGGTCTAAGTGATACTTGTGGTAAAAAACAAATATAATAATAATAATAATAATCATCATCATTAAACATGTGACAAGAAGGGGGTAAGAAATTCAATTAATTTATTAAAATCAAATTACTTTGGGGAATTGTTATAACCCTAAATTGCACCATACATGCTTACCTGGCATCAAGCCATCTCAGATCCCTTCTTTGCCAAAGCACTGCTGAAAAACTCTTTAAAAAACCTCTTTTTTAAGGGCCCACGTGCCCTACTCCATTATTGCATGTGTGTACACGCTAGCTGACCTAAAATAGCTCGTGTGGACCGACAAAAGCATGAAAAAAGGAAAGTTGTTGATGGAACACACAGCTCTTGGTGAGTTAACTGAAACTCTCGGCCATGCATGGCCGAGGGTTCATCCAAATACCTGGCTTATTCTAGCCCATAAAAGAAGGGCTAGGGGTCCCATTTAGAAGGAGGAAATATATAGCAAAGAAACTCTTCCCAATTGCATATCCCCATTGTCCCAACCCTTTAGCCATCCTTGTGCAATAAGAGATACAAAGCAAAGAAGTTGGAGGACATTTGAAGAGGAGCCCAGGATCAGGATTCGCGGAGCAGTGGCTGGTCTCGACATTTGTAAGTTGATTCATTTAAAGTAATAAAGAAATGCTTTTCCCGTCCCACTTTATGTGTTCTTCATAATACAGTAAATATATGTTTGAATATCTAACCCATTAGTCTATAGGTAAAATTCATGTGTAGTTTGTTGCTTGTTTTTCATACAGGTCAGCTTTGAAAGGAGGACTGCTAACAAGTGATCAAGTGTAAAGGAGGATTGACATCGAACATCCAGAACAAGGTATGTTGGTCTAAACCATGTATTTGATGAAAAGGAATGGGGTTTAAGTCTGGGGACAAAAGTAGAAAGTAGATTTCGTTCGGTCATATCTTCATGCATAAGATAACCCTATTTGCTAGTCCGTAAGGGGATTTCCCTCACAACAGAATTGGCGATCGTACTGGGGAAGTTTCTAGGGTTCTTGAAATTTTATTTTTTGGGTAGTTTAAAAAAAAAAAAAAAGACTGCTTTTTCTTGCCTATTTTTTTTTAGTTTTTGTAAATTCTGAGCTAGCAGAGAGTCTGGCTTCCCATACCAGTTGTCTTTGTTATTTTCTTGACTATGATTTTTCAAGACCCACAGAGGTACACACGGCCTGCATAAGGTCTTCACGCGTGTACCCGCACCATACTCTCTTACAGCCTGCATGTGAACGCTAGCTGAAGAAGTAGTAGTAGCGTGTAGAGTCCGGAGAATTTTTGAGGCAGTTATCCTCTTCCCTGTCAGAATCAGAGATTCTCAGGGGTTTTCTGGAATTTTTTCTGAGTCTTGGTTGTTTGCAGTCTTATCTCAGATTAGTTTTCTTGACGATTTTTCCTTTCGTTGTTTGCTTTTCTCTGTTAAAGAGATTGTCTAAGTCTTCAGGAGATCCTGGTTATCAATATCAATGGTCTCTTCCTGGTTTGGATTGTATGTTTTTAATTTTTCTCAGAGTTTAGAGATACACGCGGCCTATATAAGGTTAGCCCGCGTGTACACACCCTCTGGCTCTATACAGCTAGCAGTCACACGCTTGCTGTTGAATTATCAGTAGCGAGCTTGGGCAGGATAGTTTTTGTTGAGGGTAAGGCAGTCATCCTTTCCCTTGATGAGAGTTATACCTCTCAAGTTTTTGAATCTCTGTCTTAGCAGTCAGTAGCTTAAGATTAATATTATCCTTAGCTTTCTCTTTCTCATTTAAAAGTTGTCTTAAAAAAAAAAAAAATTAGGGTTTTTAGACAAGTGTGAGAGTCATTTTTTAAGTTGCTAGTGTGTGATTTCTTGAAGTGATTCTTTGCAATATGCGATTTAGGCCATAATTGTTTTTCTTAGTTTTTTTTACTTGTTGGCATTTTTTCTTTCTGCTTTATCGACATTTAAATAAAAAATAAATCTATTTCATTTTCTTGTTTGGTTGAAGAGTGTGATTCTGCATTATTAGCCAGGGAAAAGTATTGTATTTCATAAGTCTTTGCAGTTTACTTAGATCATAAGTAGCTTGTAGTCGAGTGAAATTCCTTTTGAATTTGCTGTCCAAAATCTTAAATTTTTTTTATTTTGTTTATTTTTTGAAAAGTTGTTGAAATTTTGCATTAAGTGAAAGTTTTTGTTTTCATCTTTTTATTCATTCTTTCTTTCATCTTTTACACATCATCAATTTCACTTTCATACCCCTTGACATAATAAAAATCCATAAAATTAACGCTAAATCTAAAATTTATTAGACTTTTATGTTTGTAGGGTTAATCAACTAGTTTAGGATTAGGGCCTTGGATTAGGTTGGAGAGGAAACTCTTCAAGGACATTACACTCAAACATTGGAGTCTGAGTTAGGGAGTGTCTAAGTCCAGTATCATAAAATTTATCCATGACCCCCCTCTAACACAGGGGATAAACATGAGGTCGCATGCAGAAAGGTAGAGAAGATAACCCCTCCAAAGCTGGACCAATCGTAGTCTTCCGTTGATTTGGGATTTCGTTGATTGCATTTGCCACGGGGCTTCGTGGGTCTCAAATATGTTCAAGGTCCTCAGTTGTCTTCCAGACCACTTGCTTTCGATACCCTTGACAGGTTTTGGGCTCAATACCCTGCTCATTGTGGTCTACCTGACTTTCGACTGTACTCGCCTGGTGACTATTCGCGCGCTCGCAACCTAGTTGCCTGTCTTTTTTAGGGACATATGCAGGTGACTGCGGGGGTATACTATGGTACCTAGGACAGACATCGGGCCATGCTTTGCAGAGTCTACCTAGAGGGTTCTTCCGTTTTCGATTTGCATTTGCATCGGTAAGTTGCTCCAGTGTTGGTTGTTGTAATTGTTCTTCCAATTAATTTAGTGTTTTCCTGTCTTATCTTATAGGGACTTTTTTTAGTGTGTGTTACTTTTGAATGTTTAGACTAACCTAGAGTGTCTTTGATCTTCTCACACAGTGGAGGATCATGAGCTCTTCCAGTCACAAAGGCTTCTTGGCCTACCGCTGGTTACACTGGAGCCACCCCCGTCACCACTAAGGCAAAAGCTAGACCAACAAGGGTCTTTTGAAGTGACCGGGTCACAAGAAATTGTGCCCGACCAACTTCCACAGGAATCGACTATTTTGGACCTTGGAGAAAATGCTCTTGGCCTGGTTAAAACCCCAACCACTAATTTCTTGGCACCTTCCATCGTACCAATTCAATTTTAAGAGAACTAGACAGTGTTGCACACAGTAATGGAAACAAATGTTCTTACTCCTTCTGGGAATTCTTCAATTCCCACTACGATTGTCACCACAAGAGAGTTTTCACCTCCTAACCCACCGTCACTAGTCAGAGCCACCATGGTCTTGACTACCTCTACATCGCACAGTGGTCTGATCCCATCTTTGGCAGTGGCCACAACCCCTTTCACACCAAGTGCGTCAGGCCCTCCATTCTCATACGGGATGCCTAGTTTGGGTACAAGTCCTGTACTTTCCTACTCCACTTTACAGACTTTAGGTCTAGGGGAAGGGAGATCTAGTGCTCCTCTGCAAGGTCACATGGGGGGCACTCCTACTCCTTTCAACTCTTTCCCTTATGGAGGAGTTCATATACCTCCTTCGTCCCCTTCACTCGGTGGCTCACATCAACAATCTGTCGGGCAACCTACACACCATAGTTTATTTGGAGTGGGGAGTCAAAGACCACCTTCACATAATATGTCGGTAGGTTCGACATTGTTTTCTTTGATCAGAACGTTTGGTAACAACACCTTCTCGTTAGCCACCTTCCCGACTGGGGGCAATCCTAGTTTTGGACAATCTATTCCTATGCAGGGTACTATTCCTGCATAGGGGGAAAACCTAGGAACTTCTTCCACATCAGGGCCTTGGAATTCTTGGCAGGGATCCGTTCCCTCATCCGGAATGTCAGAACCCTGGACAAACTACTATGCCTATCCCCATGAGACCGACATGGGGAAACCCTTCCCAAAGTCCTTTGAATATAATGCAAGCCCAACCATCTATGTCCTATTTTGGAAATCAATCGATGATGTCTCCACATACGCAAAATCCATACGCTGGCCAGGACCAAGGTTTCTACCAAAATCCAGGCTAGAAACCAAAATTTTCCTAGCAACCTAGTGCCAGTCAAACTCCAGGCCCCTTTTTCCTAGGTTATCACCAACAACCCAAACTACCCTTCCTGACAACTTTGCACTTGCCAGATTTGACAAGGTTGTTGAATGACCCTATTTTTCACGATCCACGTTGGCCTCCTATGTCGACGAAGTTGCCTTCGGACATCCCAAAGTTCGAAGCCAAGCCTAACAAAGATCCAGGAGATCATGTGACTACCTTCCATCTTTGGTGATCATCTAACTCGTTGAAAGATGACTCCATACAGTTGCGATTGTTTCAACGTACTCTCATTGGGAGTGCCATGAAATGGTACATTGAGCTCGATCGCTCAAGATATTCTTCCTTTGGCGAACTAACGATGGCTTTCCTAAGCCATTTCCAGTTACCTGTGAGATACGATGTTGTCACAGAGCTGCTCTCTAATTTCGAGTAGACCACATCGTACCATATCTCTGATCACATCCGAGAATGGAGACGCTGGAAGAGTTTAAATAAGGTGCTAGTCCCACCATCATTCTTGCTTGAGTGGTTCCTTAAGTATTTGGTTTTGCATTTATCCAAAGATGTCGTGACATCAGGAGTATTCTCCAAAGAAGATGCCATCATGAGGGCTCAACAATTTGAGCTCATCTATTCTCAGTCCGGTTTATTGTACAACATCTTGCCAGATGTGCCATGCTCAATACTTGATAAAACTAGACAGAGAGTTGGACCACATGCCGATGGTATTATTGGTTCAGCACAAACAAAGCTCACTGAGAAATTAACGAAGCAGTTGTAGAAGTTATCTATACAACACACAACGACCAACTAAACTACTACTTTGGCTGCTCCTCCTACCAAAACGTCGGAGGTACACACAGTGCAATCGACTAACCCAAAGGCCACCCAACAGCCTGAAGGAAAGAAAAAACAACAAAATAATGGTAAGGGGGATAAAAAACCTACCGATAATGTTGGCGGGGACAACAATAAGAAATAGAAGGCGAGGTATCCATGCAACTTGTGCGTGGAAGACCATCCAACTCATCTATGTCCTTGGCTCGCAGAAGCCCAAAAGTTTGTGACGCAGCAACAACCTCCTGTGTTGACTAATCCATTTCAACATGGGAAAAATCTAACCCAAGCCTTTGCAAGCATGGAAGGGGGCAGCCCAGAACCCTGTCCGCCTATGAACAACCCCGTATCTGCGAACATATATATGGTTAGGGGTGATTCTTTTATATCGACTAGAGTGCATGACTATAGTAAACCAAGAACTTTTGAGAAGGGTAAAGAAGTTGAACTCTCATCTCTTCCTCTACAAATTGAGAAGACGTTGGGTGAAACAATGACATGCATTCCCAAAGGCACATTCAAAAAATATTCTCATAACCCAAGTGCAAGAGCCGCCCAGAACTACTCTGTGGTGGAAGATTTATCATAAACCCCTTACACGATGTCTGCTTTGGAGGGCCTCCAAAGCTACCCTTCCTAGAGGAAAGCCTTGTTAACCGCTTTAGGATCTACCGAGACTTGTAATCCAGGTACAATCATGCTAGATACAACTGACTTAAAACCTCATCTACCTTACCACATAGCATTTCAGATAGTAGTGGCTTATCCCAAGAAAAATTTTACTTGGAATATTTTTCACATGGTGGTTGATGAGGGCGCCTCGACATGCATTATGTCATTAGCATGTTGGAAGGCCGTTGGCCATCCCGTTTCATCTCCATCACCTATTCTCCTCACCACTTTCAACGGTCATTCATTCCGACCACATGGCATCGTTCCTTCTTTCCTCGTGTAGTTAGGAGGGAAGACCTTCTGTGTCGAAGTAGAGGTATTCGATGCTCCCCTCGACTATAACCTCTTGTTAGGAAGGATTTGGACTTATGCCATGCAAGATGTGGTTGCTACAGTTTTTCGGGTCTTGTTGTTTCCACACGAGGGCTGGATAGTGACCATCGATCAATTGTCTTTCTCCAGACCCGACCCTACATTGGGGGCATCCACGGTCCTGATGATTGATAATCCTCAACTAGGTGTCGTCAACATAGGGTTTGATTTGTGCCCATATTTGATGGGTACCTTCGATTACCCGCCCCCTCAAGGCGATATCAAGTTTATATCTAATCACCATAAGGTTGAGATTTTTCAAGTTTTGTTGTTCCGCATGACTTACTTCGATGATCTGTGGATACTTCCTTCCCCATCGGCCATAATGGATGGGACAGGGCATCCAGGCATGTCCATGCCCTTGTCTACAATTGAGGTAGCATACTATTTAGTCCAGCAAACTTCAGCTCACACTGGTCTAGCTCCTGCACAAGAGTTAGATCCACTTCTAGAGCCTATTTGGGCTCATGGTTCTCTCGCTCAGACCGATTCATTAGACTTAGTATTTCCCTCTGATGAAGCAATAATTGAAGCAATGACTAGTCCGGATAAACCCTGGGAAGATCTTCATCACAGATCATACTTCCTCCTAGAGTTAAGCCAAATTGAAGCGAGAGAATTCACTGTGACTATGATGAGAGATCGGTCTTGTCCTATTAATCCCTTAGTTACACATGAGGTTTATGCTGAGGTAATATGGAAACTATTGTTGAAACCTTACTGATCCATATCTCCCAAAACCCTGGCAGCATGGAGAATGTCTTCGTCGGAGCGAACTGCTCCTCCAAGGATATTCAAATCTACATAGATCTTTTCAAAGAATTCCGCGACGTTTTTGGCTGGTCTTCTGAGGAAATGCCAAGCATCGATCCGAAAATAGTTGAACATGAAATCACAACGTATCCTGATGCCAAGCTAGTTCAGAAGAAGCTTCATCTAGTTAATCCTAAGAAATCAGCAGCCATTAAGGTTAACGTTGAGAAATTGCTAAAAGTCGGGCTTATCTATCCTATCCATTTGACCCAATGGGTGTCAAACCCCATGCCAGTCAATAAAAAACAAGGAACAATTCATGTATGTACCAACTTCTGTGATTTGAACAAGGCATGTCCCAAAGATAATTTTCCCACACCATTCATCGATTTGAACAAGGCATGTCCCAAAGATAATTTTCCCACACCATTCATCGACCAGATCATTGGTGAATGTGCAGGTTGTGAAGCCTTTTCTTTCATGGACGGTTTTTCGGGATATAATCAAATACAATTCAAACCCGAAGACCAGCACAAAATGACATTCATCTATCCATGGGGTACATTCGTATATCGTAAGATGTCTTTTGGTCTCAAAAATGTTGGAGCCACCTTTCAGCGGGCCATGTCTTTTTCTTTCCATGACCTCAAGCATATAGTCGAGGCCCATCTAGATGATTTAGCATCATGATCTCGCAAGAGAACGGATCATCCCACACACCTCCGACTTATCTTCGAACATTGTCGCTACTTTCAAATTCTCTTGAATCCAAACAAGTGCAGATTCTGTGTAACATCAGGATGATTGTTAGGTTTCATAGTGTCAACAACAAAGATCATGGTCGGTCCTCTCAAGGCTGAGGCAATAATTCAGTCCCCCCCCCCCCCCCCCCCC
>CBVK0101486793.1:0-10993 GCA_900067695.1 Picea abies
CTCCTCCATACTTTCTAATTACTGAGTGAGTCGAGGTTTCAACCACCCGACTCGCCTTCCATTAACTGATTTCTCCGGGGACTCAACGATATTTAAAGCTCATGGGGTAGCCATGTGCTACTCTCGGATAGGACACCATATAATCATGTGATTGCGGGGCTTCTCAAGAGTGGTTTGGGTTCAGACCACTTTTGGGCCCCGCAATCCACCACCTTTTGCCATGTATTACTTTTTCCAAACCATGGTTTCCATTGCGAGATCTCTCAAGAAAATTATGTTCGAGCATGTTACATCCCCACAATGGACTATGGCCATATATTTGGTCCTGATCTACGATCTGATCACACTCGCTAGATTTAGCGCCACCGCCAATCTTAACCGCCCGCCAACTTTAGAATCCCCCAAACTATGCCCTGTGGGAGGGGAATGCTACTTTTGACATTTGAACAACAATACCTCCTGGAGAATGACCTGTCAATGCTATGCTGTCCTATCGTGGATGGAGTGGTGACATGTATCACCTGACAACAGGGTAGAGGCATGTCTAAGAACGCTTGAAATGAGTGCCACATGTCAAGGCTATAAGGGTGCCATATGTACGCACCGATGGTTGACACACGTCCTCTTGAATCGAATGACTGAGAATTAATTCGGGTCTTCAGACTCCAGGAAAATCAAATCTCAAACCTCCTTTACCTTCAGCTTCTTTTACCTGGAGCTATGGATCTGATGATGCGTGGCCCCACTGATGGATGGTCCAGATTCACTTCGGTTCTTCGACACTTCAGGACTTCGTTGCTTTAGGAATTTGATGCTTCGACACTTCAGGACTTCGGCCACTTCAGGACTTTGAGCACTTCGAGACTTTGGGAGGCACCGTCGCTAAGATCAATGGCTCCTTATTGATTTTGAGATCAATGGTCCACGATTGCTTCGGGATTTCGGGCTTCGGCTCCTCGGAAGTTTTATGCACTTCTCACTTCGAAACTCCTGAAGCTCATTTCCCCAAATGCTTGGATCAGCTACCACCTATCCCCCTTTAAGACCAGTAGCTCACGTTCTCTTCAGGCTTCGATTCTTTTCATGGCGCTATACTTCATGCAATTATGAACTTTTGAATGCTCGTGAGCTGCCGATTTGAACTGCTCTTGAAATCTCTGTCGCTAAAAGATTAAAAAATCTTGTTGCTTATGTTTCAAGCCCTAAATGGACTGATTTGAGTGATTCCCTTTGACATTTCTTGTGCAAACTGTGAAAACAGGCGACCTGCTACCCTTGAAAACTATATGTGATTACATAACCTAATGCTAGTCATGTCGCTTCTTGTACTTGGCATTGACTTTCTGTAGGATATCATGAAGCTATTTTTGAATGTGATGGATCCATTCAATCAATTTAGCTGCTCTATCTACCTCGGTCTAAGAATGGGAGGAATATTCCTATGAAGTTGTAATAGGTAGAGATACTTCAATGGGGGCCAATGTTTAGAACCCCAAGTACACCTGAAAAGGGCTATGGACAATAGAGATATAGAAGGATATATTGTAGCTATGTTGAACATAAGTAAGGATTCCATCCCATGTGCGTGTATGTTTGGAGTTGTACATTTTCAGAAGATTCACAATCACTCTGTTGACCAACTATGTGTGTACATTAGTTTGGGGGTCGAAGGAAATGGATTTTGTGAGTTTGGTGTCCATTAGTGACCACATGATGAACTAGAATGTACTTAAGAACTTGTTATCATGATTTGAAATAATAGTTTGTGGTAGCCCGAAATTAACTCAAACATGTTCGAAGAAGATATCAGCAGTGGCCTCGATGGTGATACTCTTCTTGTAGGATATCAAGATGTGCACCTTAAAAAAATGATCAACGGACACATATACACAATCATTACCATGTTTAGTAGAAGGTATACCAAACATGTAATCCATGGAGATGGACTCCGAGGGCCTATTAGAAGTAGGAAGACGAGTGTACAACCCCTTCTTTTTAATGGCAGGTTTGGTAATGGAATAAAAAGTGCATGATATGATATACTTGTTGACATCTTGTCTAAACCTAAATCAATAAAGATAATTTTGTATTACCACAATAATCCTTTCCACTCCAAAGTGTCCTACCACCCGACTATAATGAGCTTCCCAAATCATCTTCGCATGATCACTTGAAGGAACACATAGATGGAAAAAATGACATAATAGTCCATCCTCAAGATGAACATATAAAACTAGTGTTCCTTCACCCAGTGTTTGATATGTGGAACCAAAGTTAGGGTCATTGGGATGTAGATGCGATCAACCATAGGTATCATGGCCGCAAGAGTTGAGCACTATGGTTAGTGTTGCAACTGGAGGTCAACTAAGGCAGTCAACAACTTGGTTGGTGATACCGTTCTTGTATTTAATGGTCAAGTCAAATTTTTGCATTTAGGTGGACCACTTTTGGTTTTGGTCATTTTGTATGTTTCCTTGCGTTTGCATGAACAACATGGGCTTGTGATCAATGTGGATGATGGTATCCTTCCCGATAATGTAATTATTGCATTAGCAGCAAGGTTGTACAATGGAGTACATCTCCTTGTTATGGGTGGGATATATGTGGAAAACATTAGATATTGTTTCACTATGATAGGCCATTGGATGTCCTTATTGAGTGAGGAAGGAATTGATAGCATATTGGAAGGAATCTGTCTCAATCTCAAATGGTTGTTGTAGGTTTGGAATCATGAGGAATGGTGTGGAGTAGAGGCGATATTTCAGATGCTAGAATTATGTCTGCTATGATCGAGAAAAATAAAACTTATCTTTATCTCCCCCATTGGTTACTTGACTTAACAACCAAGATATATGAGAGAATCTCGACATGAACCTTTGGCAGAAGTTGGAAAGGCCTAAGAAGATGTAGATATTTTTTAAATTCATTGGGGCTGGCCAATCACTAATGAATTAGATCTTGGTTAGGTCCACATGCACACCATGTTCATCCATGATGTATCCTAAGTATTGAATTCTTTGCATTCCAAAAGAGTATTTCTCTATATTGGTGTATAAATTTTGTTTCCATAGGGTTGTCAAGACTTGTTGAATGTGTTGAAAATGTTCCACCCAGGTCTTGCTAAAGATGAGGATGTCCTCAAAATACACGATGCCAAATTTTTTTGTGAAGGACTGCATGATATCATCCATCATCCTCATGAATTTCACTAGAGAATCAGTTAAGCCAAAAGAAATGACCAACCACTCAAACAAGCCTTCTTTATATTTAAATTTTGTCTTCCATACATCAATTGGTTCTATTGGAACATGGTGGTAGCTTGACTTCATATCAATCTTACCGAAGAAATTGACACCCTTATGCTGATCAAGATGGTCATCAATCCAGGGAATTGAGTATCAATTCTTGACATTTTGTTCAATGCTCTATAATAAATATAGAGTTTCCATGTTGCATCCTTCTTCTGCACCAACACAATTAGGCTCCCATAAAGTGAGGATCCCAATCAAATGTTTCCCTTTCTTAAGATTGTGAATTTTACACATTGTTTCCTCATTCTCTAGAAGGGAGCATATGTATATTGGAACATTGGGTAAGGGAGAACCAAGTATCAAGTCAATGGGATGTTTGAAATAATAGTGTAGAGGTCCCCCTATAGGTGAAGTAAATATGCTTCTATAATCCTCTACAACCTTTTCCACCAACTTATATTGTATAGAGAGAGTTTGTGTTGAATATGTGGTAGTCATTGTAAACTTTCCTTAACCTTATGATTTAACCATAAAGAGGGGAAAAAAATTAGTTTGAGAGACTACCTTTTGGCACAAATTTACCATGATCAATGAAATTGCAGTAGTCGAGACTACCTATGGTACCCTGTAGGGATGACCTCCCAATGTAACAATGACACCCTAGGGATGGGACTAAAAAATAACATGAAATGTCCACATATAAGTTTGTCCTAAAATAATATAATTTTTTTTGAGTGGTGAAACATCACATAATACCTCATCCTTGAAGGGATTGATGTTGTAGGATAGAAACATCACATAATACCTCATCCTTGAAGGGATTGATGTTGTAGGATAGGCAACACTGTTGATTGGCGTGAAGGTCTAATCCCTAGATCAACCAACCGATGGTGTATGGTTGAGAGTGTGGAATTGTCATAAGCTTCATTATATTCATATTCTCGGTTGAGATCAAGTTCTTCTGGCTCCCACTGTCAACAATGAAATGTAATGGGGTACCCTTCACCCAAGTCTGTGAGTGGAAAAAGCACCACCCCTTCTCAAGCTTCTCTGACTCGTTTGATAGTAACATTGGGTTTTGCATCGATGATCTTATTTTCCTTATCTTGTTACATTGGGTTTTGCATCGATGATCTTATTTTCCTTATCTTGTTTTGAATCAAAGTCTGAGTTAGGGTCCGACTCTTTTTTTTTTAAGCTTGACCAACAATAATTTTTTCGAGTGACATTCATCAATGTTGTTCCTGGGGATTTTGTGGAACTCACACCACTTTCTAGTGTCCTCTACTTCTCATTACCCTTCTTTTCATGTGGCTTGGAATGGTTTCATTGAGGTTTTTCCTCCTTGGTATGTAACTTGTTCTATTATTTAGGTCCACCTATACCATGCTTCTTTTGTGGTGTATTTGTAGACTTGAATGCCCAATTATTCTGTTACTTAAATTTCTACTCAATTTTTATAGCATATCAACAAGCAACTCTCAGTGAGGAGATGTCTAAGAAATCCATATATGTTTGGATGTACCCATGCAGGACATTTCCATACATAAAAAATAGGTGTCTCTTGTAGTCTCTTATACCTATATTTGAGTTCAAGGTATGGAATATTTTGGTGTCCTCTAACACCATATGGTACCTCACTTGACATCGAGTCTTCCATTTTGTGTACTAGTCATTATAGTTTCCAATTTGATATAAATCTTCATTGAGGGTATCAACAAAGACTGTCCAAAAGGGTCTTGTCATGTATTTTGTAGACTCATCTTCATTGTGTCTCTCCTAGTAACCTTACAACTGATATTATGATGGGTAAGGGATTTAAGGAGCATGAAGGTGATCTTTTTAGTGTTAGAAAAGTTTTGAATATAGTAATAACCTTCCAACATATTTAACCATTTATCCAAAGTATATTCATAAATATATCCTTCAAATAAAGGGATATCAAAGTTAACTTGTACACTAAAGGGTGTCGCTTCTTCAAAATGACTACTTGTTGAAGATTCCTTGCTCGACATTGACAATCGTTGAAGAAATGGGGAAAATATGTCCATGATCTCATTCTTCTGCAATGAAAGGAATGACTCGAGAAACATTTTGAAAGGATCTCCTACTCCATTATCTCTCTTTATTCTATCATGGGAGGTTGTTTGTGATGGTAAGAGGGGTTTTCCTCAAGTGAAACTAGCTCAAGACCCAACCCTGACCTCATTGGTTACATAAAACAATAAATAAGAAGGAACATGTTTATCTTGTACTAATGATTTAGAATGTATAGGGAACAAAATTAAACACACATATAAATATAGCAGAAACAACAGTAATACCGTGAAACCCAACTTCTATTAATGAATAAAATAACAAAAAACTCTAGAACACAAACTAGCTAGAATGGTGGTAGCTTATCTCTAAATATAAAGAGATGTTGTCTATGATCATTAATAGAAAGATATTACAAGATGAAAAAATAATGTCCTTTTAAAATAAAGAAAGAACCTGAATGGTCCAAAACCCTAACCCTAAGAGGAAAAGTGCCAAAAGGCTTGCAAGCCTCAAGGTGGTTAGTTGATACACCAACTTCCCGCGTGTGCAACTTTTGCATACAATCTCCATTTTGGAAGAGCAGTATCTCATTGAAATTATATCATTGATAAGCACAATTATTTTCAGACCAAGGTAGGCGATGGCCATCCTTGGCCCCTGAATGACCAAAAAACATAATTTAAGGCCTCAAAACAACCCTGAAATTTTAGGACTTGAAAAACTACATATACCAAGATGGAGAACCATGTTGAATCATTTAAAGAGGTGGGTGGCCACCAATTTCCAACTAGATCATTCCTCTGCCCTTAGGATGCAATGGTCCCCATTGCATCAAGTTCCCTCATAATATGGGGAAACTTTTGTTGAATTTGAATCTTGGTGAGCCACTTTACTTGGTGAAGAAGTTGTCTTTCTTTGACAACTTGATAGAGTTGTATGTTCTACTGGTGGGTGCCCTTTGTCCTGGTGTCCATGATTCAATCCATTGTAGATTTCTCAATGTAGTCAATATTGAGTTCTATAGGGGCCAAATCCCCAACCACCTCTGAAGTGTCCAATAGTGGTGGAAAATATGGTTGTATCAGCTCCACATTAAATACTAGGTGCAAGCCAAGGAATGGGGGAATACTCAATACAAAATCATTTTCACCCACAACCTTCTTGATGGTATAAGGCCCATATTCGAGTGGTCTGATATTCTTGTGGGGGCCTATTAGGTTCTCTTTCTGCAAATGCAACCATACCTTCTCACCAACCTGAAACTTGTGTGGAACCGAATGTTGGTCATGTCGTTTCTTATACTTGACATTGGATTTCTACAAGATATCATGAACATAGTGTTGAATGTGATGGATCCATTCAACAAATTTGGCTACTATGTCTACCTCAGTCTGAGCATAGGAGGACTCTTCCTATGAATATGTAATGGAAATAACTACATCAATGGGAACCAATGGTTGGAACCCCAAGCACACCTGAAAAGGGCTATGGCCAGATCCATGGAGGGATATGTTGTAGCTATGTTGAACATAAGGAAGGTTTTCATCCCATGTGCATAGATGTTTGGAGTTGTACATTCTTAGAAGATGCACAATCATTCTATTGACCACCTCTATGTGTCCATTAGTTTGGGGTGGAAGGGAGTGGATTTTATGAGTTTGGTGTCCATCAATGACCACAAGCTACAACAAAATGTACTCAAGAATCAACTATCACTATTTGAAATGATAGTTTGTGGTAACCCAAAATGAACCCAAACATGTTCAAACAAGATATTAGCAGTGGTATCGGTGATGATACTCTTCTTGTAGTATGCCAAGATGACCATATTATAAAATCTATCAATGACCATAAATACACAATCATTACCATGTTTGGTAGAAGGTAGAATGTACATGTAATCCATAGAAATGGACTCCCGTAGGATATTTTCACCCAACATAAGTTACCTCCATTAGGCTCTTCCTAGACCTAAGACATAATAGATATGTGATCTATAGAGTTTCTTAGATCTAAGTTATATATGAACAATATCTGTTAAAATGGAAGGCTTACTTGGATTGTGACGGTTGTCCCTGCACGCTCCTTATCTGCTAGATTCCACAAAGACGCCTTTCTCCTTTACTAGCTCAGTTCTACACACATAGAGACACAAAAACCCTTCACAAGATCCAACTGATCATGCATAAATTAACAATATATCTAACAATGTATCATAACACATGAGAACATTGATTTCTCTACGAGAAAATATAATAATTACATACACATCCAAGAAGAGGGAAACATATTGAAAATCTTATATTAATCAAATGAAAGAACTTACAATTTGAATCTCTAACCAGGTTCCTTTCCCAAGCTCTGTGATTAAATTGCCAACATAAGCTTACTTTCTCATTTTCCTCCCCCTTTTCCATGAGAGACCCTCTTAAGTTACATGATAGTAGAGATAAGATCAAAGGGAAATTTGGATAAGATTTCCATGCCCAAGATAAAAAGATTCACGAGGTCAAACCATAGATAATTTGTGATTGAATATCATCCCACAAAACCTATCCTAAAAAGGGATTAATAGACCCGGTCGTTTCATTTCAGGAGGGAAGGGAGTGACCAACATTTCCTGGTCACAGGTTGTAAATGGACAACCAACAACCATGTAAAAAAGTGTTGTAATTTCAAGGGAAAAGTGGTATGATTGAGTGGCTCAGAATATTGACCCCTAGATGGTGCTCATCAAGTAATCAGGTGGAAAATACTTATTGGGAGTAGGCAGAGGAGTGTCAACCCTGTATTTTTAATGGTGGGTTTGAAAATGGCACAAGTAGTGCATGATGTTATATACTTGTTGACATATTGTTGAAGCTTCGAATAATAAAATTACTTTTGTAGTACAATCACTATATTTTCCACACCAAAGTTCCCTGTCACTCAACTATAATGAGCTTCCCAAATAAGATCTGCATGATCTCTTAAAGGAATAAAGAGATGGACCAAATGACATAACAATATATCATGGAGATGAAAATATATAAATGGCATGCTTCCACCTAGTGTTTTATATGGCATCAAATTCAATATCATTATGATATATATGTGACCATCATAGTTCCCATGGATATAAGAGTTGAGCATTGTGGTTAGTGCTGAAAATGGAGGTCAACTGAGGTAGTTAGAAACTTAATTGGTGCTACCCTTCTTATATTTAATGTTAAGGAGTAATTTTTGCAGGTAGGTGGAACACTTTTGGTGGCAGTCATTTTGTAACTTTCCCTACATTTTCATGAACTATAGGGGCTTGTGATTAATGTGGATGATGGTTTCCTTCCTGAGAATGTAATGATTCCATTGGTGAAGATATTGTACAATGGAGCACAATTCCTTGTCGTAGGTGGGATATCTGGGGACATAATAAGATAGTGTTTCGATATGATAGGCCACCAGATGTCCCTGCTGAGTGAGGATGACATCAATAACATATTGAAGGTATCTATCTCAATCTCATGGTTGTTGTAGGTTTGGAAACGTGAGGACTAGTGTAGAGAAGAGGCATTACTTCAGATCTTGGAATGATTTTTATTTTTATTTTGGCCAGGTAAACATGGATTTAGATACACCCTTGGTCACTTGAATTAAGTTTCAAGTGATATGATAGAACCCCAACATGAACCTTCAATAGAAGTTGGTGAGGCCCAACAAGTTGCATATCTTTGTCAAAGTCATCAAGGCTGGGAAATCACAAATCAATTAGATCTTCTCTGGGTCCACATGCACCCCATCTTCATCTAAGATATATCCTAAGTATTGAATTCTCCACATGTCGAATGAGAATTTCTCCATATTGGTGTATACCTTGTGTTGTCGCAGGGTGATCATGACATGTTGAACGTGTTGCAAATGTTATTCTTAGGTTCAATTGAATATGAGGATGTCATCCAAATATATGACCACAAAAGAGTTTGCGAAAAACTAAAAGATATGATCCATCATCCTCAAGAATGTCACTAGAGCATAGTTAAGCCAAAAGGCATCACCATCCACTCAAAGGGATCTTATTTAGATTTGAAGGTTGTCTTCCATACATCAGTTGGATCTATTGGAACCTAGTGGTATCCTAAATTTAGATGAATCTTACTGAAGAACTTGGAATCCTTAAGATAATAAAGAAGAGAATCAATCTGAGGGATTGGGTATCAGTTATTAACAATGATTTTGTTCATGGATCTATAATCAATACAAAGTCTCCATGTCCAATCCTTCTTCCGCACCAACACAATTGGTTTCCCACAAGGTGAGGACCTTAGTCAAATGTGGCCCTTTTAGATGATATCATGAATTTGATTCTTTATTTCCTCATTATATAGAAGGGAGATTTTGTATATTGGACTATTAGATAAGGTAGCACCAGGTATCAATTCAATGGGGTGTTTGACCTGAAAGTAAAGAGGCACCCATATGGGTGAAGCGAAGATGTCTCTATACTCCTCTACAACCATGTCCACCTTATTTTATTCTGCAAAGAGGCCCTGTGTTGAAGTTGTGGTGTTCGCAATGACCTTCCATTCACCTTATGAATAAAATTTAAAGGGGATGAACTTTCCATTCAGAGAGATTACCTTCCAACACTTCTTTACCGAGATCAATGAAATTGTAGTAGTCAAGACTACCTCTGGTACCTTGTAGGGATAACCTCCCAATGTAACAATGGCCCTATAGGGTTGAGACTCATAAATAACATGTCATTTCCACATATAAGGTTGTCCTAAAAGAACATGACAAACTTCAAGTGGGGAAAAATCACAAAATACCTCATCTTTGAAAGGCTTGATTCCATAGGAAAGGAGTCACTAGCTCAACTAGCTGATGATGTATCATCCCTAGCTCAACTAATTGATGATGTATGGTTAAGGGTGTGGCATTGCCGATATCTTGAATCTCTTGATGACCTTGGTTAAGATCAAGTTCTTTTGGCTCTCTTTCAACAATGAAATGTAGTGGGGTCCCCTTCACCCATGTTTGTTAGTGGAAAATGCTCTTCCCCTCCTCAAGCTCCTTTAACTCATCTAGTTGGATCTTTGAAGTTGTGATGGTAACAATGGGTTGTGCATCACTTATCTGATTTACCTAATTACATTTTTAATTAGATTCCAAGTCAGGGTTCGCCTCTTTTTCTTTTTTCTAGGCCAACAATCATTATTTCAAGTGGCATTCATTCATGTTTTTATAGGGGCTTTTGTGTAACTCACACCACTTTATAGTGTCCTTATTTGGCTCGCTATTACCCTTCTTTGATTGCTGCTTGGACTGGTTGTCTTGAGGTTGGTCCTCCTTTATTTGTCCCTTATTTTATGAGTTAGGGTTGTCTTTACCATGCTTCTATTATGGTGGATTTGTAGACCCAAATTCCTACTCTCTTTTTCTTAAATTTCTACTTGATTTTGATGACATATCGATAAGTGGCTCCTAGTGAGGAGATTTCCAAGAAATCCATCTCTGTTTGGATGTACCTATGTATACCATTTTGGTACTTCAAAAATAGGTGCTCCTTAGAGTCTTTGATACACAAATTTTAGCACAAGGTTGGTGTACTCCAATATCATCTAGTCCCTCTCATGATGCATACTGTCCATCTTGTAAGTTTTGAACCTATGAAGTAAAACAATGCATATAGATTCTTAAGCAAAACATAAATTAATCAATGGCTC
>CBVK0101486795.1:0-21164 GCA_900067695.1 Picea abies
TGATTCAAAATGAAAATGTCTCCTTGGTATATATAGGAGACTAGGAGGTATATTTACAAATAATGGCCTAAAGCTGACATAATTAAAATAACATTACTAATCTAAATTACAACTAATGGCCTAATGCCGACATAAATAAAATAGCATTACTAATCTAATATTCCCCAATTAAGGGGTAATGGGCTAACATTAGGGCTTAACATGTCCTCTTTCCAAAGTTGTAATTTCAAGAAAATTGGATTCAAACTTATGATATTGCTCTGCAAGCTAGTTGATTATATCATTGAGGTCTACAAAGTCTTCAGACATACCAAATTTAGGAAGTTGAATATGAATCATTTTCTGGTTTATCTCTTCCCAATTCGTGAGAAACTCTTCCCACCTGTCGTGCATCCTTTACTATGGTTCCACCACCATCTACATCCAAAAATCTGTCACTTTTTAGAATCTTGCTAGGATGTCATCGGTAAGCATGTTGATTCCTTGTTCCATGTTAGCTAGAATCCTTTGGATTTCGCTAATATACTTGATGTAAGCCAAAGTCTTGTGTGACCTTTCATAACTTCTCATCATATGTTTTTGTTCCATCATCCCTAGCAAGGTCTCTTCCTATTATATTACAACTTGGGCTATAAAGATATCCATTTCTATATTAAATTGCTTGTGTCCTTCCTATAACTTATCTCTCATGAAAATAATCACTTGAGTGGTGTCTCGGTAGTATTTAGCCTAATGCCTAATATGTTCAATTTATATCCTCATGGACTCTGCCTCCTACTCGTATTTTTTTTCTCTATCAATGGTGGAACTACAAATGACCATTCCAGCGTCGAGTAGTTCACTTACTTTGGACTGCCTGGAATCAAACAAGGTTTCTTATGTAGTAATCATTATTACACTATCCAAAGTTAGTATTCTCTTCTTTCTAGTTATTTTGACCACCACTTGCCTCTTCCTATAATATGATATAGCCTATACATAGGCCACTTCATCCATAGATTTTGGAATTTGTTTATCTCCCCATTATAAAGTGTTTCCTATACTTTCTGGAGTATGAAAATGTTCAAGGGTTGGTTCCTTACCTTTGTCGGTTGTTGGTATCCGGTTACTAGTGATTTCTTCATCTCCTCTTGTTTTTTGTTCTTGTTCTAGGTGATCCAAGAGGATATAGGTGGCCACCCACCTAGTCCAACTGACTCAAAACAGACTTTTGGCAATTTGCTATTTTTAGCAGTTTTTTGGGTCCTGAACTTCCAGGGCCATTTTGAGGGCCTAAACATTGTTTTTTCACAATCATGCACATCAATGATGGTAAACGGATCATATTGATCCCCAAAAATGAATCTTCCTGTCAATATATTTCCAAAGAGATATCGTGCACCCTAAACGGAGGTTGTATGCAAAAGTTATGACCCCAGGAAGTTGATGTACTAACTTACCCCAACGGGGCCCACATGACTTTTGGTGCTTCATCTCCTAGGGTTAGGTTTTTGGATGTATAGGGTTTTGGGATTCATGTTTATTGTAAAAAGGCCTTCAGAGCCTCATTGTACTCATTTTCTTGTGAATGCGTGTAATCATCACATCTCTTCGCATAGATAAGCTGCCACCATTCTAGCAGGCTTGTTTTGGTATGCATTTTACAGTTTTCAACATATTTATTATTTAATAGAAGTCACATTTAACTGTATATCTATTATTGTTCATTGTGTCTCTGTGTTCATATTGTAAATATGTGGTTTCATTTTGTTTCTCTCATAAATCCATATCAGTGGTATCAAAGTGCTCTGCTCCTTGTCGTTTTTTTTAATGCATGTCCCTGACATGGTCAAGGTATTAAGAGTTGGGTCTCGAGCTTGTTTCTCCTGAGGAAAAATTCTCTTGCACACCCAAGAAAACACCCATGGTGGGAGAAAATAAATACTATGGGATAGAGGATCCTTTCAAAAAATTTCTCGAGGAAGCCCTTGATTGATAAAGGAACGATATTATGGAGAACTTTTCAAAAATCCTTTGACAGCTGTCGACAAGTGACACATCCATGTCAAGCGGAGGCACCACCCCCTTCAAGGTATAGATCAATTTTTATATTCCTATAATTTAAGGTAAAATATATGAAGATGCCGTAGATAAATGGTTAAACCTTCTAGAAGGGTATTTTTCTATTCAAAACTTTTTCGATAGAGAAAATATTACATTCACACTCCTCAAGGTCATCCCCCATGTCAAATATTGGTGGGAGACTTTCTGTGAGAAAAATGAAATAGAGGGATCCACCTTATTTTTAGTTTCCCCCACTTGGGGTTCCTTCAAGGATGATATTATAGAACAATACTATCATGTTGGAAGTTATGACGACTTGTATACAATATGGACCACACTACGACAAGAAAGAGACCAAATAGTGTCGAAGTTCACCAATGTCTTCCATACCTTGCCAACCAAGATGGGTGTCAAATATTCTGAGCGACATCTAGTGCTAGAGTATCATAAAGTCTACATATATACATCTAGACATAAACGGAGTTTTTGGATATCTTGTCCTTGGGTGCGGCCTATCGATATGTTTTGAAAATTGAGCAAAAGCTTAACAAAAGACACGATCGTTTGGGTCTGGGAGCCCCTCATAGCAGAAGCAGGGAAAGGAAATCCCCAACCCACATAAAAAAGGATAGAGAAAATATGGGAAACCTCAAGAGAACCAGTCAAAGATGCAAGCAAAGAAGGAAAATGGGAAGACAAAGAAATATATCAGGAAGTGGTGCAACTTCCATAAGATCCCATGGAATACCACTATTGATTGCTGCTCAAAGAAGTCATTAGTGGTTGAGGTAAAATCCTTTGAATCAAGTGTGGGTTCTGACTCAGATTCAGAACTAGAAAAGGGGATATAGATCATTGATGTAGAACCCACTTCCATCATCACTACCACCAATATCCAACCTAGTGAACTTGATGAGCCAGAGAAAGTTGAGCACCTCTTTCATTCACAGATGTGGGTGAAAGGCATTCCACTGCACTTCATCATTGATAGCAGTAGCCAGGAGAACCTCATATCAATAGAGGTCATCAAGCGTCTAAATTTGCTAAAAATGCTACACCCACAACCCTACACCATTGGATGGCTTTGTCAATTAAGTGATCTTCATGTCATCCAATAGTGTCTCCTGTCGTACGAAATCAAGCCATTCAAAGATGAGGAATTATGTGATGTTTCTCCCATTGAAGTTTGTGATGTTATTTTTGGCCAACCTTCTTTATGGAAATATCATTCCACATATGAGTCTAGCCCTCGCAATGTTATTATTACTTTGAATAGGAAATTGTACAGGATACCCGAGGTATTCCCACCTAATATTATTTCCTTGATCTCTTCCAAGCAATGTAGGAAGGCCATTTCTCAAACTAAGAATTTTTTCTTCTTCACGATTTTCTCTTAGAGTGAGAAAAAGGTTTCAGCCACATCCATGGCCTCTGTGACCGACCTCTTCACGCAACATAAGAAAGTGGATAAGGTTGTGGAAGAATACAAAGACATCTTCTCATCACCTAATCGGGTACCTCTGCACTATCAGGTCAAGCATCCTATCGATCTAACCCCTGATGCACCTCTACCCAATGGGCCAGTGTATTGTCGCTCTATGCTAGAAAATGAGGAGATCAAGTGTCATATCTAAGAACTTCTCTACAATGGGAACATATGACCTAGATCATCACCTTGTGGAAGCCCAATCATGCTAGTGTAGAATAAATATGGGACTTGGTGACTCTGCATTGATTACTAGGCCCTAAATAAAATCACAGTCAGGAACCAGTACCGAATTCCCTAAATTTATAATCTCCTTGATCAGCTCAAGGGGGGAAAATACTTCAGTAATATTGATCTAAAGTTTGGATACCATCACATCCTAATAGAGCAGACATATATATGGAAAACTTCCTTCAATTCAAAAGAAGGTGTTTTTGAATGGTTGGTTATGCCCTTTGGTTTGACAAATGCCCCAACAAATTTCATGAGGATGATGGAAGATATCTTGTGGTATTTCACTAAATATTTTGTGGTGGTGTATCTGGATGACATCCTCATCTACAACAAGACTTGGAAACAACACTTGCAATGTATTCAATAGGTTTTGCACACTCTGTGGCAGTAAAAGCTATACACAAACTTGGAAAAATGCTCCTTCGGCATGGACAGGGTCTAGTACATAGGATACATTATTGATTCAATGGTGTGCATGTTGATCCAGCCAAGATCCAAGTAATCAATGACTGACCAACCCCAACCATGATCACTGAGCTTCGAATCTTCTTAGGCCTTGTCAATTTCTATCGCAATTTTGTGTTGGGATTCTCCCATATTGCAAGGGCCCTCAACCAAATAATCAGGGGTGGTGGTAAGGAAAAAATTGTGTGGGGCCTATCCCAACAAAAAGAGTTTGATTATCTTAAGCAGTGCTTGTGCACAACCCCATTGATTTTATTCCCTGACTTGCAACAACCCTTTGAGATCGAGACAGATGGTTCAGACTATGTTGTGGGAGCAGTCCTCACTCAACATGACCACCCTGTGGCCTATCATAGTGAAACACTATTAGATGTTGTTTGTAAGTACCCTACTTACAACAAAGAAATGTAATCCATTGTGAAATCATGTGGTCAATGGAGACATTACATTCTCGAGAAGGAGATAGTCATCCAAACTGATCATAAGTTGTTGCAGTTCATGTAGACACAAGGAAAATTGCAAAACGACCACCATTAGAAGTGGTCCACATATTTGCAGTAAGTCCACCTAAAAATAAAGTATAAAACAAGAAGTAGTAGATGAGTCACTGATTTCCTTAGTCAACCTCCAGTCGCGACACTCACCATAGTGTTATACTCTTGCGGCCACAAGACCTCCGGATGGCCCCTCCTTTATGAGACAGATATTGATTTCACCAACACCTACCAGATGTAGGGTGAAAACACAAATGTTAGTAATTTCCATCTTTGGGATGAAATTTTTTCCCATCTGGGCCACCTCTACGTTCGATCAAGTGAGTGAGCAAAGATGATTTGGGAAGCCCACTCCAGTCGAGTGGAAAGACACTTTGATGTGGAAAATAAAGTGGTAGTACTGCAATGACAATTCTATTGGCCAAAACTTCGACAGGATGTAAACAAGTATATCCGTTCCTGCGCTTCCTACATTATTACCAAACCATCCACTAAGAAACAATGCATGTACACTCCTTTTCCTACTCCTGACAGGCCCTGGGAATCCATATCAATGGAATACATGTCAGGCCTTCCATCCACCAAGCATGGAAATGACTGTGTCTTTGTGGTTGTTGATCGCTTTTCCAAAATGGTGATTTTGGCCACCTGCAAGAAGAGAATCACAGTGGAGGCCAATGTCAATCTCTTCTTTGAATGAGTGTGGGTACACTTTGGGATACCACAAACCATTATCTCATATCGAGACAACTAGTTCCTTAGCACATTCTGGTTGAGCCTCTAGTCATTGCTAGACACCAAGGTCACCAAGTCCACTGCCTTCCACCCCTAGATGGATGGCCAAATCAAGGTAGTCAACCGAATGATCATGCACATCCTGCGCATATACAATTCCAAGCACCTTCACACCTAGGATGAGAGTCTTCCCTATGTTCAACATAGATACAACAAAGCCATACATAGCTCAACCATCGCTTTCAGGTGGGGTTTGGATTTCAACCATTGGGTCCCATGGATGTTTCACTACCCCTTGCAGCCACCCAGGAAGACATGTCACATGCTCCAACTGAAGCTGGCAAAGATACCTGGTTCATTTATCAAACCCATCACATCCTCCAACAGGTTCATGATATTTTACAAAAGTCCAATGCCAAGTACAAGAAACACCATGATCAACATCGGGTGCCACACCAATTTTAGGTGGGAGACAAAGTTTGGTTGGACTTGTAGAAAGAATACCTTATAGGGCCTCATCAGAAGATTCATCCACTCTGATATGGATTGAACGCGACCACCAAGGTTGTGGGTGAAATTTTTTTTGAGTTCAACATTCCCCCCTTCCTTGAATTACACCCACTGTTCAATGTGGACCTCCTTCAACCGTATTTTCCACCATTATTGGACACCTTGGAGATAGTAGAATAGTTGAAACCAATAGAGATCAACCCTGACTACATGGAATAGAAATACAATGATCGGATCATGGACACACAGGTCAAGGGCACTCGCCAGCAGAGGATCTAGCTTTATCAGGTTGTCAAAGCAAGGCAACTTCTACACCAAGGAAAGTGGCTCACCTGGGGCCAAATTCAACAGAATTTTTCTCATCTAATGGGGGAACTCAATGCAATGTATACCGTTTCTTCCTAATGGGGTAGGATTGATCCAGGAGGATATCGATGGCCACCCACCTAATCCAACTGGCTCAAGACAATGTTTTGGAAATTTACTATTTGTAATAGTTTTTTGGGTCCCGAACTTCCGAGGACATTTTGAGGGCCTAAACATTGTATTTTCATAATTGGGTGCCCCAATGATATAGAAAGGCTCATATTGAGCCCCCAAAATGAATATCATCATCAATAAGAGGTATCGTGCACCCTAAATGGAGATCATATGCAAAAGTTACGAACCTGGGAAGTTGATGTACTAACTTACCCCAATGGGGACCACATGACTTTTGGCGCTTCATCTCCTAGGGTTAGGTTTTTGGATATCTAGGGTTTTGGAATTCATTTTTATTATAAAAATGCCTTTAGAGCCTCATTGTACTCATTTTTTTGTTGGGTATGTGTGATATTCTTTGCACGAATAGCTCTAGTGTCTATTATGTTACATTAGGAACGCAAGGGGGGTTTGAGGGGGGTGTATCAGGACACCCCTTCAGGGGTTGCAAAGGGGTTATAGCCCCCTTGTGTGGGGGTTCCGAAGAATTTCCCTCGAGAAATTGTTTTTTTCCTCGAGAAACGTGTCACATTTTTTCCTCATTTTTTTGTTGCGTCTATTTTCATTTCCATTGTTGGATGGTTTTTTGGCACATGGTTTTTTTCGATGGTTTTCTATTTCTGGTTAAGGAATTAGGGTTGTTGACTAATCCAGATCATTGGGTTAGGATTTTGGATGTTGTTGGATCCTATATGTATATTGTATTTTAAACAATGTATGATGGTGAATGAATATAGAATATGATGGTTTTCCTGGTTTGGGTTTCCATGGGAAAAATATCTATGTAATGTGTGTATTTGTCATTGTATATTTTTTGTTTTTTACTGAAAATATGTTTGCAGTAAATATTTTACAAGGTTGAAATCTACATATGGTATCAAATAAATCATTGGCTTCATGGGGATGCCTTTGTGGTCAAGGGTTTGGCTCAGGTCTGTGATAATCCTTGTTACAATGGCAGATCTGCGGTATTGATTCTTCAGGTGAAGAGAAATGGCAAGAAGTTCGAAAATGGAGATCGATAAGTTTAATGGGAAAATTTTTGAGTTGTGGAAGATGAAGATGGAAGATATTTTGGTATACAAATATTAGTAGATCCCGGTACTGCACCTACAGGAACTTCAACAGATGACTAGAAAAAGTTGGATTGCAAGGCAAAGAGCACAATCTGAATGTGTCTCTCAGATTCAGTATTATCGAATGTTTCAGAGGAAGCTATAGCCAAGGATTTATGGGATAATTTTGGGAAGTTGTATCAGTCTAAGTACCTAGTAAATAAACTATTCATGAGAAAGAAGTTGTATAACCTAAGGATGAGAGATGGAGACTTGGTGGAAAATAAATTCAACTCCTTCAATACTATGGTAAGTTAGTTCGTATCTGTTGAGATTAAAATTTCAAATGAAGATAAGTGTATCAATTTTCTATTCTCTTTACTAGAATCATGGCATGGTCTGGTTGTTTCCATAGGTATTAATACAACTTCCTTGAAGTTTGATGAAGTGGTCTCATCCTTGTTGTCAGAGGAGATGAAACAAAAGAACATGGAAGGACATAGAACATATGAATTATTTGCAAGAGGACGCTCCTAGGAAAGAAATAGATCTAAGTCCTCAAGTGGGATATGTATGTCTAAGGGTATATATAAATATCCTAGAAAGTTTGTAAAGGTATGCTGGAGATGTGGAAAATAAGGGCACTACAAGAAGCAGTGTAGATCCAAAGTTGAGAAAAAGAAGGGATTTGAAGATTCTCCTTTTATAGAAGAAAAACCTCCAAGGAAGAAGCAGGGGATGTGTACTTGGTTTCTTTAATAAAACATGTAGATCATGAGGCATGGTTGGTTGAATCAGGTGAATCCTTTCATATGACTCACCACAGTGAGTGGTTCTGTGAATATGAAAGGTATGATGGAGGTAATGTTTTCCTAGGTGATGACTAGAAAACCAAAATCATAGGACGAGGAAAATTCAATTGAGGATCATAAATGGAAGGACTAGAGAATTACCTAGTGTTCTTCACATCCCAAGATTGGCCAAATATTTTATTTTTGTAAGAAAAATGGACGATGCAGGGGTAAAAACAATATTTGAAAAGGAAACATGTAGGATGGTTCGAGAAGCAATGGTGTTGTTAAAGGGAGTTCGGTTTGGAACTCTTTATAAGATACAAGGAATAATTATTATTGATGGGTGTAATAGTTCCATTGTTCTTGATATTGGATTTGAATAAGAAAAAACTCCTACAGTCTCTGGAGAAAAGGTTATGTTGTGGCATCAAAGATTGGGGCATACCAGAGAGAAGGGTCTTCAACTACTACATGGTAAAGGTATGGTTGAAGGTATTTCTAAATGATCTTTGGATTTTGATTTATGTGAACATTGTGTATATGGGAAGCATAATCGGGTAAGATTTCCCTCTAGTGCAATGAGGGTAGAAGGAATTTTATAGCTAGTTCATAGTGATGTGTTTGGACCTGTGTCGGTTCCATCATTGGGAAAATCTGTGTACTATGTCTCATTTATAGATGACTTCTCAAGGAATACTTGGATATATTTCCTAAGGAAGAAATCTGAAGTCTTTGACATGTTTAAAGAGGTTAAGGATCTTGTTGAGAATCAAACAAAGAAAATAATTAAGGTGTTGAGGACAGATAATGGTGGAGAGTTCTATAGGAATGAATTTGAATAATTTTGTAAAAAGTGCGATATAGAAAGGAAGAATAATACTCCATATACACCTTAGCAGAATGGAATTGCAGAAAGGTTGAACACCACGCTGATGGAAAAATCAAGGTGCATTCTCAGTGGTGTCGGGTTAGGGCAAGAATTTTGGGCAGAGGCAGTGGGTACTGCATGTTACCTGTTCAACAGATCACCCTCATCAACACTGGATGACAAGACTCCATAATAGGTATGGACTGGTAAGAAACCTTCTCTCACACATTTCAAGGTATTTGGCTTTGAGGCCTATATTCATGTTCCAAAGGAAAACATGAGTAAGCTAGACAAGAAGGATGGAAAATGTATCTTTGTTGGGTATAAATATGGTATTAAAGGTTATAAGCTTTGGAACCCAAAAAATAAGAAGGTTGTGTATAGCCAAGATGTGGTATTTAGAGAAATAAAATATGTTTTCAAATAGGATGTCCTACCAAGTAAGGAAGAACCAAAACAAATAGAGTTTGATTTAAAGGATTATGAATCAGACTCTACAGAAGAACAAGAATTAGAAGAAGAATATCCTCATACTCTAGTATTGAGGAGATCGGTTTGGGAAACAAGAAAATCAGAAAGGTATAATCCATCTGATTTCCATTCAATTTTTTCTTTGTATATTACTAATGATGATCCTAGAACTGTTAGGGAGGTAGTGGATTCAAAGGATGGAAAACTCTAGAAAAAGGCCATGGATGGAGAAATGGAATCCTTGGATAAGAATGAGGCTTGGGATCTAGTGGAGTTGTCGATTGGAATAAATCTCATTTGAAACAAATGGGTGTTTAAAAAGAAGTTGAATGCAGAAGAAAAAGTGGAGAAACACAAAGCTCGGTTAGTAGCAAAGGGTTATTCCTAGGTTGAGGGAATTGATTTTGGTGAGATTTTTTCTCTTTTTCCAAGTTAAATTCTATTAGATTTATGTTGTTTGTTGCTGTTGTGTTTTATTTTGAAGTAGAATATATGGATGTGAAGACAAAATTCTTACGTGGGGATCTGGAATAAGAAATCTATATGAAGCAACTTGAAGTCTTGGCTATGAAGGGAAAGAAGGAGCCACTATTGATGCAGACCCCCAAACCCTCAGGTCCAAGGTCCGCGCAAGATCATTCTAAATCTTCCCCTTGAGTATGATTGAATCTTTGGTTCCTTCACAGGGAATCCCACACACACTCGATGGTGTATCCACAGGTCCTTTTGAGTATGCCCCGTGTGATCAAAACACAAAGCACCACTCAAGTCTTCCGATCCCACTAAGATCGCGCCCTTCGTTGAACCAGGACTTTGGGTTTTGCAATTTTGCGATCCTTGTTGTCGAGATTTCCTGCCTCTACAAACTCCGAAACCCGAAATGCCAAATTTCGATGCGTTCAACAAAGTTTGGCTTCCAGATGGAATTCTCACTTCATTGGGATTTCAGACTTTGCAACTTCGGAAATCCATATGCAATGCTCCCAGCTCTTCGACCTACGAACCCCGAAACAGTCAACAAGGTTTGACTCCACCTATTTGATGAAGACACGCCACATGTCCCCTCAATTGCTTTCTATCTCTGACGTACACTCTCACCACCTCTCCTTCTTCTTGGCTTTCAGGACTTGAACAAGCCTCCGACTATTGTTCCCCTACCACTTTGAAATCCTGAATTTTGAAATGATCCGATGACTCCACTATCAATATCAACGGTCCACGTTGAGTCTCACCTCTGGAAGGGTGGATTTATTCAACGCTTAACCTCCTCGCAACTTCATTGAATCCCACGGTCCTCGCAATTTCCCGAGCTCTCCTCGGAGAATTCCAACCGTTCGTTTCCTCCTTGAAGACTTCTGTGAATTTAACCAATGTTCCTCGTCTAAACTTGGCATCTGCAAAGCGACTTCACTCCATCTCCCTTTTAACAATTCGAAGACACTAACCCTCCTTGGCTTTCGCTTGCAAACTTGAGTCTCAAAAGGACTCCTGCATGGACTCCTTGTGACAATCATTCAAATACCCTTGGGTATTTGATCTTTCGATTCTGTGCACTCCCTGCAACATCAATCTTTCAATTATCAACCTTAGTTGATAAGTTCTAAGGCCTCGACTAGCTTGCGCACACCTTGCATGGCTTCAGTGCTTCACCTGCACTTCTGCTGGAATGAGAACAACGGTATCCCTCCTAATCTTTCTGAGGTAAAACTTAGAACTTCGTAAACACACACCTTGTGGACGTTTCACTGCACTCCTTGCAGGAACTTCTCTCACTCAGGAAGATAAATAATTGAAACTCATTCTCTCTTCTCAGACTTCATATACTTAGCATGAAATCATACATTCAAGACAGAATAACAACAAAGGCATAACAGAGAGAATAAAACAACTGTAAGCATACCATTCAACATATGTAAACAGTAAACATCATAACATCACGAAATCTGAATCAAATCTTCATATATTAACTCAGATTACTTCTGTACATGGGTTCTTCTTCCCAACTCTCTGCTACATCTCTCTTCTCTTCTGTTCTGTGCTAATGATACAACCACCTAATGATACAAGAATGAGGGTGTATATATCCGTTTTCCCTCCTATGTTCTATAACTGTCTAATCTATTAATTCAAACCTACCTACTTTCATTAACTGGGCTTAAATGTTTTTCACATCGACAGATGAGATAAAATCGCTCATGATTTGTTTACATCCTCCAAGATATAAATTCAATGTATGTCTTATTCCTAACTATTACATTAACATCCGCTCCTTTAAACTTTCAAAACATTTCAAAATGTGAAAAATGCATGTTGCACTTTCCAGTTGTCTTTTGCCTCCTCACTCGTTTGACTGTTTACGATGCTCCTGCATCATACTCCCTCGCTTGAAAATTTTCATGAACTCCTGTTCATGAGTTCTTACATGGTCTGTCCATGCTTCTCAATTTCTGCTTCATCTTCCCAGCTGGCATCTTCAACTAGATGTCCCTTCCATTTGATCAAGTATTAAAAATACTCTATTCTCCTAGTCTTCCTACTGACTCTCTTGTCAATTATGCTTTCCATCCGTGGCTTTTTAGCTACAAGAATTTTTTTAGTCTATTGAACCTCTTTCTATTCTTTCTTTGCTCCTGCTTCTTCAACTTTGTAAGGGTACAAATCTGCAACATTGAATATCAATGAAATTCCGATCCCATCGGGTAATTCAATTTCATATGCATTTGCCCCAAATTTCTTCAAGACCTTGCATGGTCCAATATTTTTCATCTTCAATTTGTTATATGTTCACCTTGGGAACCTCTCCATCCTCAGATATGCAAGAATCAGATCACCAAATTCAAATTGAAGTTCTCGTCTGTGTTGATCTGCTCTGTGCTTGTATTCTTGATTTGAACTTTGCAATTGTTCCTTAAATCGACTGTGAAGCTCCTTCATTGCTTCTGCAAAGTCTTATGCACTAGCACTCCTGAATTCATTTTGTTCTGAATATTTCAATTAATAAACTCCCCTTGGTTTCATCCCATATACAATTTGGAATGGACTCTACCCTGTGATTCTATTGATTGAATCATTGTAAGAAAATTCTGCCTGTGGCAGAATATGATCCCACTGACTGTGGTGTTCAGTCACTAGGCTTCTCAACAAATCCCCCAAGATTCTGTTCACGACTTCTGTCTTCCCATCCATTTGAGGATGATACGCTGAGCTAAATGACAAACTTGTCCCCATCTTCTTCCATAAATTCCTCCAGAAATGTCCCACAAACTTAGTATCTCGATCTGAAACAATACTCCTTGGCAAGTCGTGAAGTCTAACGACTTCCTTGAAAAATAGGTTCCCAATATGAGTTGCGTCATTGGTTTTCTGGCATGGTATGAAATGTGCCATCTTGGAAAATCTGTCGACTACCAGAAATATTGAATCATAGTCTCTTTGCGTCCTTGGCAGTCCCAATATGAAATCCATGCTCACTGCATCCCATGGTCTTGCAGGTATGGGTAATGGCTAGTATAACCCTATGTTCTGCCTTTTCCCTTTTGTGTGCTAACAAATTCTACACCTGTCCACAAATCTCTTAACATCTGTCCTCATCCCTGGCCAAAAATATGAGCCATTCAACTTTGAGAATGTCTTATCATGACCAAAGTGTTCAGTCAATCCTCCACTGTGTTTTTCTTTCAGCAAATTCTCCCTCATGGAGCGATTTGGAATACATAATTGATTCCCTCTGAATAATAACCCATCCTGGATCATATATTTGGTCCACTGGCTTCTGTCCCTGAGAACTGGATTCTCATATGCCTCATACGCTTCTTTAAAATCTAGGTCATCCCTATACATTTCTTTGAGGTTATCAAAACCCAAAGTTTTAACTCTGAATTCCTGCATTAGAAAACATTTCCTGCTCAAATCATCAACAACTTTGTTAGCAGTTCCATAAATATGTTTAATTACAAAAGTGAAATTCTGCATGAATTCAACCCATTTAGCATGTTTCTGGTTCAACCTCTCCTGTTGAGTCATGAATTGTAAAGCACAATTATCACTGTACAAAACAAACTCCTTGGGAACCAAATAATGTCTCCATTTCTTCAGCACTTGTATGACCACATAGAATTCCTTGTCATATGTGGAGTACTTAACCTTCGCTTCATTCAGTTTTTCATTGAAGTATACGATCGGTCTGTCATCTTGGCTCAAAATATCTCCTATTGCAAATCCACTTGCATCACACTTGACCTGGAGTGTCTTGCTGAAATCTGGCAAATCCAAAATTGGCTGCTCAATGATCTTCCTCTTCAGCAGGTTGAAACTCTTCTCTGCTTCCTCTGTCCAATGAAAATATTTATGTCTTTTCTTCACCATATCCATCATTGGTGCGCTAATCCCACTGAAGTTATGGATGAATTTCCTGTAGAAACTTGCCAAACCATGGAAGCTTCAAAATTCAAACACACTCTTTGGCGATGGGCAATTCTTAATCGCATTTACCTTTTCTGTGTCCATCTTCAACTCATTTGTAGAGATAACAAAACCCAAATAAATGATTTATGTCCTCATGAACGACGATTTCTTCATATTAATTAGCAACTTCTCTTGCTGTAATTTCTTCATCATTGCGGCTAAATGATTTAAGTGTTCTACTTTTGTTTTTCTGAAAATTAATATATCATCAAGATATACAATGGCGAATTTCCCTATGAAATCCTTCAGGACTTCATTCATCAATCTCATGAAAGTACTGGGTGCATTTGTTAATCCAAATGGCATGACAAGCCATTCATATAGCCCCTCATCTGTCTTGAATGTTGTCTTCCATTCGTCACCTTCTCTCATGCGAATTTGATGATATCCACTTTTCAAATCAATCTTTGAAAAAAATCTTGCTCCACTCAAGCAATCCATCAAGTCATCCATCCTTGGCAATGGAAATCTGTATCTAATGGTAATCTTATTGATTGCTCTTGAGTCTGTACACATCCTCCAACCTCCATATTTCTTTGGGCTGAGCACTATTGGAACAACGCATGGACTCAATCTTTCTCTAATCAATCCTTTGTCCATTAAGTCCTGGACTTGTCTCTTGACTTCCTCATTTTCTTGCGGTGTCAACCTGCATGCGGATTTGTGCGGTAAACTGGCTCCAGGTATAAGATCAATGTGATGGCTTATACTCCTGATCAGTGGTAACGAATGAGATAGTTCGTCCACTACTATATCAACAAACTCTTCCAGAAACTTCTGGATTTCCTCTAGTAAATCATCCACTCTTGTACTGGTCAAAATAATTCTAGGCTTCCTGACCATAATAAATTGTGTATCTTCCTTCTTCTTAACCTCATTAAGAAGTTCCTTCCCACTCATGAGAAGTACAATATTTCTCACCTCTGGTTTCACTTCTTTATCTTTGATCGACAACAACATGTGCATCCTCCCATTTTTCTCCAGGGTGTATGTGTTCTTTCTCCCATCATGAACCACATTCTTGTCATATTTCCATGGTCTACCGAGCAATAGATGACAAACATCCATGGGAATGACATCACATAATATTTCATCCTTATATCCTCCTATTTTAAATTCAACTAAACACTGTTTAGTGACATTTACCTGATGTCCTTTTTGTAGCCACGAAACTTTGTATGGGCTTGGATGTACGATAGTCTCTAGCTCCATCTTTTCTACCATCTTTGTAGAAATGAGATTTTATGTGCTACCACTATCCATGATGACTTTGCATACTCTGTCTTTTGTTTTGCAAGCAGTCTGAAACAGACTATTCCTTTGGGTTGGGTTCTCCGCCTCCTTTTTTTGGCATTAAGAGAGCTTTCCTCATCATCAAGGATCTTCCGCCCTCAGCATCTTCTGTCTCAACATTCCATCCCTGAGCTTCAGCAATGTGAGTTTCACCACCTTCTTTCTTTTTGTCTGGACACTCATAAGATTTATGTCTGTTTTTCCCATAGACAAAACATTTCACTTCACTACCTCTGTCTCTTCCTCTTCCTCTAGCTCGAGGAAAAGTATTTCTATCAGCATACTACCCTCTCTGTGAGCTTCCTCCTCTCTTAGTTTGAGTTTGAAGTTTCTTCCCCTCTTCTTTAGGTTTCTGAGTTCTGTCCTGGGCAATTGTTTTGCCTTTGGCTTGACTTTTGCCTTGACCTCTTTGACCTTGCTTTCGACTCAGCTTCTCTTTATCTTTCAGAGCCATATGATAAGCATCTTCCACATTCTGAATGATCATCATGCTCATATCATCTTGAATGTCATATCGCAGACCATTCATATATCGAGAAACCTTTTCATCATAGCTTTCCCGATGACCTTCTATGATGTTTATCCTATAGAACTCTTCAGTGTATTCTTTCACTGACATCAGCTTCTGTCTCAAATTCTGCATCCTCTGAAACAGAGTGATTTGATAATCCTTGGGTATTAATTTGTCTTTCATCTTCGCAACCATTCTATCTCAACTTTTGATTTTTTGCTTGCCTTTGCAGCGTCTGTCAGCCTGCAGTTCATCCCACCATAATGTTGCATGCCCTTGAAGTCTGGTGACAACATGTTTTGACCTTCCTATCTTCCTCGACATCCTCATAGTCGAAGTATTTATCTAGAGCTCTAATCTAGTCTAAAATCTCTTCAACATACAGGTTTCCCTCATACAATGGAATGTCCATTTCTGCTCTAGCACCTATCCTTGCAACAACCCTGAATAGGCGTTCATCTGCAGCATCCTCGATTGCGACTTCTTCTTCGTGTCCAGTTTCATTTTCACTTTCAGCCTCGCTGATATCCCCAACGTAGACTGTGCACCTTTGTGTTGTTTCCATGGCATCAAGCCTGGCATGTAATTCGCGCATTTCCCTTTCCACTACTAGATCAAGCATTGGTCTGTCTCTTCTTCTTGGCGGCATGGCTGAAAATGGTTCTCTTTTCTCTACTACAGAAAGCAAATACTTGTTCTGCAGCTCTGATACCACAATTGATGTGTATCAAAGTACTTATTTCTCCTCTCGCTTCTTCTGCCTGCAATATACAAATAGATTCAAGCTTTGATACCAAACTTGATGCAGACCCCCGAACCCTCAGGTCCAAGGTCCACGCGGGATCATTTTAAATATGTCCCTTGAGTTTGATTGACTCTTTGGTTTCTTCACAGGGAATCCCACACACACTCGACGAAATATCCATAGGTCCTTTTGAGTATGCCCCATGTGATCAAAACACAAAGCACCACTCCAGTCTTCCAATCCCAGTAAGATCACACCCTTTGTTGAACCAGGACTTCAGGTTTCGCAATTTTGTGATCCTTGTTGTCGAGAGTTCCTGCCTCCACAACCTCCGAAACCCGAAATGACGAATTTCGATGCATTCAGAAAAGGTTTGTTTCCAGATAGACTTCTCACTTCATCGAGATTTTAGACTTCGCAACTTCACGAATCTAGATGCAATGCTCCCAACTCTTCGACCTACGAACCCCGAAACAGTCAACAAGGTTTGACTCCGCCTATTTGATGAAGACATGCCACCTGTACCCTCAATTTCTTTCTATCTCTGATGTAGACTCTCCCCACCTGTCCTTCTTCCTGGCTTTCGGGACTTGAACAAGCCTCCGACTATTGTTCCCCTACCACTTCGAAATCCCAAATTCCAAAATGATCTGACGGCTCCACTATCACGATCAACGCTCCACTATCACGATCAATGGTCCACGTTGAGTCTCACCTCCGGAGGGTGGATTTATCTAGTGCTTAACCTCCTCGTAGCTTCACTGAATCCCACGGTCCTCGCAATTTCATGATCTCTCCTAAGAGAATTCTGACCGCTTGTTTCCTCCTTGAAGACTTATGCAAATTTAACCAATGTTCCTCGTCTGAACTTGGCCTCTACAAAGCAAATTCGCTCTGTCTCCCTTTTAACACTTCGAAGACACTAACCCTCCTTGGATTTCTCTTGGAAACTTGAGTCTCAAAAGGACTCCTGCATGCACTCCTTGCGACAATTGTTCAAATACCCTTGGGTATTTGATCTTTCGATTCTGTGCACTCCCTGCAACAACAATATTTTAATCCTCAACCTTAGTTGATAAGTTCTAAGGCCTCAACTATCTTGCACACACCTTGCACGACTTTGGTGCTTCACCTACACTTCTGCTGGAATGAGAACAACGGTATCCCTCCTGATCTTTCTAAGGTAAAACTCAGAACTTCGTCAATGCACACCTTGCGGATGTTTCATTGCACTCCTTGCAGGAAATGCTCCACTCAGGAAGAGAAACAATTGAAACTCATTCTCTCTTCTTAGACTTCATATACTTAGCATGAAATCATACATTCAACACAAAATAACAACAAAGGCATAACATAAAGATAAAACAACTGTAAGCATACCATTCAGCATATGTAAACAGTAAACATCATAACACCATGAAATCTAAATCAAAGCTTCATATCTTAACTCAGATTACTTCTGTACATGGGTTCTTCTTCACAAATCTCTTCTACAACTCTCTTATCTTCTATTCTATGCTAATGATACAAGAAAGAGGGTGTCTATATATGTTTTCCCTCCTATGTTCTATAACTGTCTAATCTATTAATTCAAACCTACCTACTTTCATTAACTGGGCTTAAATGTTTTTCACAGTTTTCCCTCCTATGTTCTATAACTGTCTAATCTATTAATTCAAACCTACCTACTTTCATTAACTGGGCTTAAATGTTTTTCACATCGACAGATGAGAGAAAATTGCTCATGATTTGTTTACATCCTCCAAGATATAAATGCAAAGTATGTTTTATTCCTAACTATTACATTAACATCCACTCCTTTAAACTTTCAAAACATTTCAAAACGTGAAAATGTGTGTTGCTCTTTCCAACTATCTTTTGCCTTCACACTCGCTTGACTGCTTACGATGCTCCTACATCAACTATGTAAGCTGAAACATTCCCTGAATGGTTAAAACAATCACCAAGGATGTGGTTTCAAAAATTTGATACTTATGTGATAGGACTTGGATTCAAAATAAACAAAGAGTATCATTGTGTGTATTTTAAATTAATTGGTGATGATTTGATTTATTTGGTCTTGTATGTGGATGACATGTTCCTGATAGGAAACAATAAGGAGATTATATAGGATGTGAAAACTGAGTTGTCCTCCAAATTTAACATGAAGAATCTTTGTGCTGCAAATTTCATTTTGGGCATGGAAATTAAACGAGATAGGAAAAACATGAAACTCTAGTTAAATCAGAGAAAATATGATCAGACAATACTGCATAGGTTTAATATGAAGGAATGTAAACCGGTCAGGGTAGCTATTCCTATTGGTGTAAAGTTATCTTCAGATCAGTGCCCCAAGAAACATGAAGAGGAGGAGGACATATCTTGTGTTCCATATACGAGTGTGGTTGGTAGTTTGATGTATTTAATGGTCTGTACTATACTAGACATTGCACATGCAGTGGGAGTTTTGAGAAGGTATATGTCAAAACCAGGGAAGGATCATTAGACAACAGTAAAAAGGGTTTTCAGGTATTTGCGTGGAACTTCTAGCTATGGATTTTTCTACCAAGGAAGACTAGGACTAGACATAATGTTGGACATACATGGCTTTGTGGATGTAGACTAGGTTGGAGATATGGATCGTAGGAGATCTATAAGTGGGTAGGATATCGTAGGAGATCGTAGACAATGATGTCGATGACATGGATTGTTCATTCAACACCATTGAGATTTGGGGAGTGTTTTGGAAACATAGATTTGTTGGTAGCTCCATCGGAATTTCATTCAATGATCTTGGACTTGGACTTCCTCACACTTGCTAAAGAAACTCCACTCATTCATGAAAGTCACTTAGTATTCTTGGACAAGGCCATAACACCAAGAACACCCCTCATGACGAAGAGGAAGCTCGAGAGGATGCCTCGAATTTGTGTGATCAAGTTGATAGAAGGAGTTAGTGGGAGTACTGACAAGCCTTGCAACATGACACAATATCGAGAATTCATCCACACTGAAACATCTCTAAGTAGTTTGGAGAAAGAAGAGAAACAATGGATGGTGATGAAGACTTCGTTGAAGACAACCATGGGGAAGGTTGGTCAATTGAGGACCCTGCAAAACCATGAACATGAGTGTAAGAGAGGGTTGGAATCTTCACTTTCCATGGAGTACGAGGAACATAACCAAGTGAATAGTCATCAATAGTAGATTATGGACATTGTGGAAGATCGGGTAGTACACTTACCCACCATAGAAACGCAAAGAGTTGAGCCAAGACAATGCATGGAGGAACTTACTCAACTATATTTGGACACAAATGTGGAAGAGGTAATATATGAAGATAAAAATACAACATTGATTGTGAAATTTTGTAGGAAGGCCATGAGGATATATGTCTTCCAACTTACTATAGAATGACTTGATAAGTTGGGATGCACACTAAAGGAAGTTCATTTGGTCATGTGATACTTGTGTACATATCATAATTCAGACACGATGTATGCCAATAGTCTTGGGGGAGGCTATTGGGTACACTCTTCATGCTAAATTAAGAAGACAAAAATGTGTCGTAGGAGAAAGAAACACAAATGATGATGTGTAGTGGAGGTGTCATTGAAATACTCAAATAGGGAAGTTGCAAGAGAACAAATGGGTTGTGGAGGAGACTTGCCAAAATAAGGAAAGGGGTGAGATCTTGTCCAAAACTGAAGGGATTCAACTAAGTGAGAAGAACATCTTGATACTATAGCGGGAGACTCAACAAGACCAAGAGGGGTTAGACATGATGATGATGAGGTGGACAAAAAATATTTTGTTGGATGTGGAGATGTGCATTCTCTAGCGACGAACATGACAGTTGGATTGATCACCCAACCAATTCGGAACTTGAGAGGATACAATGTACATGACACAAAAATGACAAAGTCGAAGTATCGAAACCATCATGGGTAAAGAGAATACAACACTTGGGAACACTTTGTAGAACTTCCTAAAGAGAGCTTTCCTTAATGACAATAGTTGAGGAGATAACAATCATTGAGTGGTGGAAAGATTTGAAGATATGGAAAAGACACCATGGAAATTGACAGATATTGTTGGGGATGACAACAACTTGGAGTGGGCGAGGATGTAAGGTCTCCCACAACACCCATCAAGTGTGCATGCTTCTTGGGAAGATTCAATGACATAATAGATGAAAATCACGAGGAATAAGAGATTGGTTGGGTGAACGAAGGCATTTGGGTGTTGGCAGGAGAACCTTCGACGCACAATGGTGATGTGCGACACTAAGAGGGCATGCACCTTACCTGCCTTAGAATGACTAACAAAGACTTGGGTTGTGTTTGTGAAAGGGTAGGGAAACTTGGAAGCATGCCCAAGGAGTGGACCCATCTACCCTTGACAACATGGGAAAACCAAAGAGGTTGGACGATGCCATAGACACACCCATGAGGAGATGATGATCGACAGTGAGATCGGAAGAGCGGTTCAGCAGGAATGCCGAGACCGATCTCGT
>CBVK0101486798.1:0-12860 GCA_900067695.1 Picea abies
ATATTTACATCAAACAATATTGGGTCCATTGCCCAAACCTTTGTGCTACGGGGCTTTCTTCAAGGGTTGACATCAATGACAACCAACCTTAATCAACACTTTTCAACCTCTTGGTTGAGTAAACCAAAAGGAGGAGGGAATGATCACCCTTATTTTATAGATTAAATATTAACACAATATTTGTCTTTGTGATAAGTCAGGGAAGATTGCTTAAGAATTAAAGAATATGTTTACAATATTATTATAAACAAATAACAAACATGCCATCACACATATATGTATAAAACACATGAACGAACTTCTCTTTACACTTTAAATATTTATACAAATTATTTCGATGATAGAACATAAAATCAACAAAGCATTCTAACACATGACATTAAATCAGAACATAAATCTAACTTTATATAATAAAATATGAAATTTGATATATACAATTGAGAGGGAGAGTAAAACTCAAATGAAAGAAGAGAAAATAACTCAAATAAAAGAAATATGAGTATGAAAAAGAAGTCTTCTTTATTCAATAGTTTTTCTTCAATTCATTTGAATGACAAACTTAAATCTCTTTCAGAATCTTGTGAAAGTCTGGACCAAAAACATGTTCTTGCATAGATCGCTAGAATTTACTAGATTGCTTGGCTACTATATAAATGAAAAACAATATATTTTGGACTAACAAAGTTGCAATGGGATTTTGTGAATTCTTTTGGACATTGGTATTAGTCTCTGCAACCAAAAACCAATTAGTTAAGCTAATGGTGGGAACATGTTGACGGGAAAATGTGACCACCCACCAACTAAGAGGGAGAGTCTGGTTTGAGGTTGTCTACAATAACCTAAACCGTTTGGGGTAACTCACCCTGACCGGTTTTATGGATCTGTAAGACAATAAGGGAATCCAATCTAAATTGTAGAAAGGAAATTAACAATCAATTTACAACTACCTACTATGTACATTGATACTAAATAATGTCACGTTTATCGACAAAATTTACAATATGAATAGGTACAAGGTTTACAAGAAACCTTGTAAAACTAAAATTGAAAGAGGGAACTAAATCCCAGTAAAACTAAAATTAAAAGAAATCGATATAAAACTAAAGCACACTACTAATTCCCTTGGATGGGGTGCCATGCAGAAAGAAAGAGGCACGTGGAGGCATGCAGGGAGAAGCCATTTATGGTGGCTCTCACCTCACACCATAGTTATTTATGAAGGTTATCACCTCCTTCGGCCTCTGTTTATCAATGGGGCCTCCCACAAGCGAGCAGAGGCCGGCCAGCTAGAGCATTAAGCTCTCGGCTTTAATGGTTGCAGCCATAATTTATGCCATTACCCACCTCACAGAAACTCTTAGAGTGCATTCAAAGCTTGTTGAGAAGAGAAAGAACAACAGTGCAGGCAACACCCTGGCATTTATCCTCACTCTCACTATGCCGTGAGCGAGGGGGTGACCTCACAGGGGAGCCGACTAGTATGCGGCTGACTCTAGGAGGAAACAACACAAGAGATTCGAGCGGGATTTGCTCCTTGCCAAGCGAAGGCGACGTCGGGCGACCATAGTAACAAGATCGCCCCCCAGAACCTTCGTCGAAGAGATATCGAACATGGAGCTCCCTTCGGACTTTTCTGAGAGTATAATGTTTATCATTCTAGATAATTGGAACCCCTCGATGTGTATTGGAGAAGTAGCGGCACCGCCCCACTCGAGAGACATTTCAGGTCCCAATGACACTCCTAATGAAGAGCTCACCACTTTCCTGGTAGAAGAGGAGCAGCCAGAAAGCACCACCAACTCGCAGCAGCAAAGGAAGAATCAGGGTCACCAGGAAACGGATGCCAAGACAAAGTCACCACCCTCAACACCACTCCTTCACCCGGAGCACCTGAATATGATATTTGAATTTTGAAGCCTGGTGGATGATCAAATTTTCTGAGCCGTCTGCATCAACCAATGTTTAGACATGCTTTATGCAAACTATTCTAATGCCACACCTCAGCGACAATGTCCAACCTGTGCTCATCCCTATGTCATTCCAGCCAGCACCGGAAAGGCAAAGGACCACTGCGAGGACTCCGGGGAATAGGTTCCTCTGTTTTGCATGATTTCCAACTCTATTTATTTTGTTGTTTACCATAGCAGTAGCTCTTCAGTTGTTAGCATGGTTAGTGTTAGCATAGACCTTACTGAACTGTTGTTGATAATGGACATACACCCTGGTTTCCTCCGGGTAGGGTAGCGCAATGAACTCTTTGATTTTGCAAGCTACTGTGGGCAGGCCAATTGTCTTGGTTTCCTGCATAGGCATGACAATTGGCACTTGCATGTCATATGTATTCCTTTTTTGAAGATATAATATATCAAGACTCACCTTTTACTTAAAAAAAAAAAAAAGCACACTACTAATTTAATTTTTCAATCCAAACTTAAACATGAATGAATGTAAATGATAATGTTTGGACTTAAATGGACAAATCATTTAAGTTTTAATATCGATCTACATTCACAAAAAATTAAAACAAAACAACAACATAAACTCACTAACCTATAGTTGGCTAGTAATAAAGTGAATTTTTAATTTGTGTCTTCCTGAGTAAAGCTACTCCAACAACATGTATGTCAAGGAAAATCTATGGAAAATGGTTGTAAAATATAAAGATCATACAAATATCCGAGGAAAATCACTTCAATCAATAATTAATGTCTAATTCATGATACATAAAGGACAAATTATTTTATCAGATACTTTGTGAATGTTACAATTAATTATTTGTTGAAAAGAAGACAATTTCCATTCACAAATTTGATCATCGCAAGTTCAAAATATATGAACAAACTTGAAATATTTTAATACTCACATCACGATAATCACAAAGATCTTTTAATTATTTTCTAATTAAGTATGGTAATATTTCTAATTAATTACACTAGTTGTTTTAGGTCTCTAAGAAATGAAGGGATATCAACGATGATGTCATCATGGGCCATTAGAGATCATGGAAGATTTGTTTTTTTTTTAATTAGCAATAGAACTAGCGAGGGATGGTTTCTTGTTATGATCACAACAGAATTTTGTATAAGTTGTTGGATAGACGTAGAAATTTTCTATTGTAAGCACAACTTTACTATTTTTGAAGGATTTGTCCCTATCATGTCGATGGGGATATCTATATTTGTGTTTAAATACTCATGGATTTTAGAGTGAAGGACATGGTTTGAATTTTGGGATAATAGACGAATGTTTATTTTAGAAGAAGAATATGAAACTACATATTGCTTGATGGTTTTTGTCATGTGATTGAAATGGTTTTTATTTCATTATAATATCTATTGTTTTGATTCATGTTCTTCTAGCATTAATAGTGTATTGATTGAAACTAAGCGTTTGCCAATTTTGACAATACATTGTTAAATTGCTCTAATTAATTTTATATAGTCTATTGTTCCAATAATTAAAAGATTTTTATGATTATCGTGATGCGAGTATTAAAATATTTCAAGTTTGTTTATATATTTTGAACTTGTGATGATCAAATTTGTGAATGGAAATTGTGTTCTTTTCAACAAATAATTAATTGTAACATTCACAAAGTATCCAATAAAATAATTTGTCCTTTTTTTATCACGAATTAAACGTTCATTATCTGAATGAAGTGATTTTCCTTGGATATTTGTATGATTTTAATATTTCACAGTCATTTTCCATAGATTTTCCTTGATAGGCAGGTTGTTGGAGCATCTTTACTCAGGAAGGCATAAGTTAAATATTCACTTTATTACCGACCAACTATAGGTTAGTGAGTTTATATTGTTATTTTTTTTAATTTTCTGTGAATGTAGATCAATATTAAAACTTAAATGATTTGTCCATTTAAGTCCAAACTTTATCATTTACATTCATTCTTGTTTTAGTTTGGATTGCAAAATTAAATTAGTATTGTGCTTTATTTTTATACCAATTTCTTTTAATTTTAGTTTTCCTGGCATTTAGTTCCTTCTTTCAATTTTAGTTTTAAAAGGTTTCTTGTAAACCTTGTACTTATTCATATTGTAAATTTTGGAGATAAAAGTGACATGAATTAGTATCAATGTACATAGTAGGTAGTTGTAAATGGATTGTTAATTTCCTTTCTGTAGTTTAGATTGGATTCCCTTATCGTCCAACGAAGCCGTAAAACCCGTCAGGGTGAGTTACCCCAAATGACTTAGGTTATTGTAGACAACCTCAGACTAGAATCTCCCTCTTAGTTGGTGGGTGGTCACATTTTACCGTCAACAAATGGCACTAGAAGGAGGGCCTAAATTAAATCATTAAATGTTTCTAGTCATTTGTCTCAATCATTTAGTTCTTCACCCATAATTATTTTTGATTCATTATCTATCCTTCGGTGATGTCATCCACATGCTTAAGGGATAGTTAGATGACAAGATAAATTGTAGTTGAATTCTTTATTGTCACATTAAAACAATGGCTCCTGCCCAAATTCATGTATGGGAATGTGTTTTTAAAATCTCATATGTTAACATTCCCAGTAAGACACTTTATCTCTTGCCAGTATTTACGTTCGATGGAGAAGGGAGCACATCCACATAAGATCATCTTTTTAATTTTTTTATAAATGTTTTAAACATAATATCATTGATCCTAATGTTGTATGCAGATTGTTCTCTCTCACATTTCGAGGTTAGGTTAAATTTTGGTTTGAATCTTTTCCGAATAATTCAATTCATTCCTGGTTTGAGTTTGGAACTGAGTTTTTATCTGATTTTAACAATTATGATTATGATAAATTAGGTGAGGAAATGAATTTTCTTAGGAAAGAAAATGATGAATCATTAGACGATTCTGCAATTAGGCTCATACATTTATGTACTATATTCCCTTTGAAGGAAATGCCTCTTATTGATGAATGGTTTCAATATCTCATTTCTATCTCAAATGAACAAGATCAATTAATTGTTAACCAATCTGAATTAGGCACTAATATCCATTCACAGGTTGATTTAAAATTTCATGATGATCTTGAAAAATCAGGAGTTATAGAAACACAACATTGTTTACCAACTTCTTTCATTTTGTTAGATCAGGAGCAACATGATATCTTGAAAGATGCAATTGCCCCTCCTGATAATGCTTCAATATCTTCTTCTGATGATAAAGAAACTTTAAATAAATACAATGGTCATATTATGTTGGATGCAAGCCGAATCAGAAAGAAAGGTTATTTTTGGAAGAGAATCATGCAAGAGGAAAGAGACAGTTGGAAGGAAAACCAGCACGCACACATGCATGGAAGACCTAATGACGCTAGGGTTAGGGGTTTTGTAATACATTGTAATGGCTGGTGAGCCAAATATAAATAAAAGAGATATATACATAGAGAAAGAGGGAGAGGGAGGTGAGATGTACAAAGAAAGGAAGATAAATATAAGGACGGTATGAGTTACTAGGGAGATAGAAAGGGAATGAGCGAATTGATCCCAAGGGTTAGATCACAGGATGGGGAGCCTGGTGTGATCTAGTCAGCCTCACAGGGATCGAGGAGCCTGTGGGAAGAAAGAAGAAATAATATTGTAACCATGTGCGGCATGGATATTTACAAACTATAATAAAATCCTTAGAGACAAATCTTTGTGGACGTAACCCAGGAGGGGGTGAACCACGATAACATTGTGTTATGTGACTGAATGAATGTTTTTTTGCATCGGATTAGTTGATGAATGTTGAATGAATGAAGTGACTAAGTAAATCTGATGTACTACATGCATGCATAGAATGAATGTTATACTAGATGTTAAATGAAGTGAATAAAGGTTAAGGTGTAGATATCGCTCAGTCTCAGACTGCAAACACCTGAGTATTGCAGCCACCCATAGAGCTATCTCGGGAGAGACTGCACAATACACTCTGTGTGCTACGTTTCCTTCTAGGTGACCAGAGGGACCGATAGTATTTAAGGGATGTTTTTAGGAAGATTCTTAGTTATGAACCAGGTTCAATTTGTAATGGTAAATAGATGAAAGAGAATGAAAACAAACAAATGGTTCCATTGTTGGCTGATTGGAAGGCAATGAGATTGAGCATATGAGATTTATAGAAGACATGTCAAAAGAATATGAAATCGGACAAAAAGAAGGTGAGAGAATGTGAAGCTAAAAGGGAATGTTGAGACCATGGAATCCCACGAAGGCAGAGATCGGAAGCTGGATGAAGATGAAGGAGCTAAAGTTTGCGTGAAAAGATAACAGAAACCCAAAGTTAAATTCACGTAAATATCTGGACAAGTACATATTCACCGACTTGTATGAAGTAATTTTATGTGATTTCCCACACATATTGCAGGAGTGGGTCAAAAGATTGAAATACAACCATTCGATGAATCAGATTAAAACTATAGTGGAATCCCAAAAAGATCGTGCAACTACAATGCGTTGATAATATGTTTACATGCATAGTATATTTCTGGTTAGACAACATTGTTGTCTAATTTATCACAGAGTTTGCAATAGATACAACAAAGTCATACAACGCAGCTGAACAAGAATTATTGAAGGGGCCTTGAGGTAGCTATCTTAGATCATTATATACTTCCATTAATATATTTCTATATAACAAAGGTGTAATGACAATGGAGTCAGACAACTAAACTTCCCTGTGCGCATGGGGAAAGGGGGGAAGCACTGACAGGAAAAGGAGAAATGGAAGGAGAAGGGGATAAAGGAAAGAAGGAGGAGGCCTTGGACCTAATTATGATGGACAATGACCAGATCAAGAAGATCATGGAGACAACTGGAAGGAGGTGCAGTGGAGTACCCTACCAATACAAGGTGAACACCAAGAAGAGAGTCGTAGCCATGAGGGAAGGCTTGGCAAGTGATGAAGAGGAGGTAGAGGATCTTTGGGTTGTGGAGCAGATTGAGGAAATCTTGCGCGCGACATATGAGAGGAAGATGAGAGGTCCAAGAGAGGAAGTAGAAGGAAAAACTACTATCCATGTCAATGTCAGTGTGGAAGCCATAAGCCCATGTGCGACTAATACACCAAGAAAAACACCACCATTTAGAAAACCAAATTTTGGGAGAAGGAAGATAGAAAGAAGTATATCTACACAAGAAAAAACAACTGGGGGATCCAGTTCAGGAAATAGTAGTCAAATATCTACACCATGCGGAGGTACTAGTTCAACATTTAAGATGGCAGGACATGACCCAACCATCAGGTTACCAGAATTCAAAGGAGAATCATCAGAGGACCCGAAGAAGCACATGTTTATCTATGAAAATATTTGGGAAGAAAAAATCACAGACGAGGACACTAAACTTGCACAGTTAGCTATCACATTAAGAGATCATGCACTGGATTGGTATATAGAACTAGTTATAAACAGTCTTCCAGGGAAAACCAGAATGATTGGAGATATCAAGAAGCTACTGATAAATGAGTTCCAGAAGCTTATATTTCTATATAACAAAGGTGTAATGACAATGGATTCAGACAACTAAACTTCCCTGTGCGCATGGGGAAAGGGGGGAAGCACTGACAGGAAAAGGAGAAATGGAAGGAGAAGGGGATAAAGGAAAGAAGGAGGAGGCCTTGGACCTAATTATGATGGACAATGACCAGATCAAGAAGATCATGGAGACAAATGGAAGGAGGTGCAGTGGAGTACCCTACCAATACAAGGTGAACACCAAGAAGAGAGTCGTATCCATGAGGGAAGGCTTGGCAAGTGATGAAGAGAAGGTAGAGGATCTTTGGGTTGTGGAGCAGATTGAGGAAATCTTGCGCGCGACATATGAGAGGAAGATGAGAGGTCCAAGAGAGGAAGTAGAAGGAAAAACTACTATCCATATCAATGTCAGTGTGGAAGCCATAAGCCCATGTGCGACTAATACACCAAGAAAAACACCACCATTTAGAAAACCAAATTTTGGGAGAAGGAAGATAGAAAGAAGTATATCTACACAAGAAAAAACAACTGGGGGATCCAGTTCAGGAAATAGTAGTCAAATATCTACACCATGCGGAGGTACTAGTTCAACATTTAAGATGGCAGGACATGACCCAACCATCAGGTTACCAGAATTCAAAGGAGAATCATCAGAGGACCCAAAGAAGCACATGTTTATCTATGAAAATATTTGGGAAGAAAAAATCACAGACGAGGACACTAAACTTGCACAGTTAGCTATCACATTAAGAGATAGTGCACTAGATTGGTATATGAGTCTATCCATAAAAAGTCTTCCAGGGACAACCAGAGCAATTGGAGATATCAATAAACTGTTGATAAATGAGTTCCAGAAGCCAATTTTAGAGGACCAATACATGAACGAGATGATAGAGATTAGAAAGAAACCAGGAGAATCTATATGGGAGATTGACCAAAGATTCAAGGGACTGAAAGGAAAGATGAAATATGTCATGACAGATATGCAACATAAACATTTGTTTGTCAATTCGTTGTTACCACACATGAACTACACATTGCGAGAAAAGAAGTTTCAGATGTAGACAGAGGCTCTATAGGAAACCCTACAACTGGAAGAGAATCAATATCAGAAGATAGATCCAACCATCGAGGAGCTGAAGGAGGATTTGAATAACTTAACATTCCAACTACACTAGAACAAGAACAAGGAAAAAAGGGAAGTCGTTTGGTGTACCACATGTATGACAGAAGGACACTATAAGAATGAATGTCCAACATTCGCGCAGTACATGGCAGCAAGAATGCCAAATCCATTACCAACAAGAGGAATATGGTAAGGACACTATAAGAATGAATGTCCAACATTCGTGCAGTACATGGCAGCAAGAATGCCAAATCCATTACCAACAAGAGGAATATGGTGCGAGATCTATAATAAAGATGGTCACAATCCATATCACTTCCCAATGATGCAGAAGTACTAGACAGTGCTGAAGAGCTCTTATTGCAACTTTTGCAAGTCAGTAGGCCATGATGAAAAATATTGTAGAACGATGGAGTTGATTAGAGAGAGAACATCAGATGCATATCGATTACATGAAGAGATGATGACTGGGCAAGACAAACCCCAATTTAGTCAAATACCAACCTAGTACAACATTGCGCAACAACCATACGACACTGCGCATCCACAGTATAACATTGTGTAGCCACACTATAATACCACACAGTATAACCAGGCGCCTCAGTATAATGTGTCGTGAGGGGATCGAGCTAGATACAAAGGCGGAGGAAGAGAAAGAGGAGGCTTTGGAAGAGGTAGAGGACCAGTGGTTTGTCACAATTGTCAACAACCAGGACATTATGCAAGAGAATGTCCACTGCCACCAACGACCTGTATGTATTGTCGCGCATCGGATCATGACACAGAATAATTTCCTACGCTATTAGGAAAGATCTAGGAAACGAGGAATAAGAACAATCAGAATGTTCAGTGGATTTTAGTAGAAGTGAGGGATGAAGGAAGAAACATCAACATAATTACACTCGGAGGAGATAAAATAGGACACGATGCAGTACGACAAGAGCCAGCACAACACCAATGGGTGAAGAATAATGTCAAAACAAGGAAGTGGTTTGATGCATAGAACGAGAAGGAGACATTTAAGAAATACAAATAAGAATTTTTGAAGCTAGAAATTACATCAACATCAACCGTGCAACATAGTAAGGAAGTAGCAGAGTATGATATGCCTCCATCGTTGGATCACACCAAAGAAACACATCCCCTGGGACAAGTAATTTCAATCAAAGGATTTTTGCAATCATGTGTAAAATTACTAAATGATCCATCCTCTGTCAAAGTATTACAAAATATGCTATAAATATGTAGCATAGAGCCAGAAGGAAATCTATAACAAAAAACAATCAATCACCTACAAACAAGGAGGAGAACAAGTAGGTAGTTTAGGCTAAACGCTAACATTGGAGATATTATACTAGATTTAGGATCTGAATTCAATGCATAACCCAAGAAGACATGGCAATGTATGGGAGATCCCACATTAGGATATTCACCAGTTTAGCTGAAAATAGAAAATCAACACAGAGTTCTACCAATTGGAAGACTAAAAGGAGTGACAGTAATCAACACAGAGTTCTACCAATTGGAAGACTAAAAGGAGTGACAGTAGACCTGGATGGAGTGCAGACTAAATCCAACTTCGAAGTAATAGAAATAGTGGATGACACAAAAAATTATCCAAAATTTCTCGACTTGGATTGGGTGTTTGATAACCAGGCCATAATCAACTTAAAGATGTGGAAGATTAACTTTGAGTCAGGAGAATACAAAGTCATTGCACCATTGGAGCCATAAGAAGGGGAAAGGTTCGTAGATCCTACTTTCTTAGAACTGGAGGAAATTAACCAGTTGTACTGAACAACTGTGCGAGATGAGTATTATGTGAACCCAACTACGGATGGGGTACTCAGTTGGCAGAGCATCACCCCATGTGCATAAAACTTAGATACGGGCTTAGATAATTGGCAACAGATGTTACACGAAGTTTCCACAGGAATATGCGTAATAATAGACAGCGCAGTAAGATGGGTAGGTATGGAGATAAGTGAACCACCCAACTTCCATGGGGTGAATGATATAGAAGCATTATTGACACTCTATTGTTGGGCCTTGACCAAGATTTGGGAGATTCTTGCCCATATTGATCTATTTTGGGACTTCGATAGCCTGTCAAAGGAGGAGCACAAGACGAAGCGGAGATCATAGGATCTCGGCCCCCTTTTGGGTCCGTTTTTAGGTTTTGGGGATACTGTAACGGGATTGGGATGTCGGCCCATAGGTTTTACCCATGTTTAGCCATATTTTGTAAAGTATAAATAGAAAGCTAGGAAATGTAGAAAGAGAACTAGTAGGCCTGTAAGCTAAGTGCTAAAGGCTAAGTGCTAGTGTGGATTGTAAGCACTTTGTGAATTCTGTGTAAGATTTGTAGAGATGAGTGCAAGTCCTTGTGAGATACTATAGAAGGCTTTGTGATGTAATGCAAGGAAGAAGGATCTAGCGAGCTGTACAGATATTCTCTCTTGTGCAAAGTAAGGGTTTTGAGGCTCTCTTCTTGTAACCGATTGACTGAAGACTATAAATAAGAAGAGTTGGTGGACATAACCCCAAGGAGGGGGTGAACCATGTAAATCCTGTGTTATGATTCTTTGTGCTTTGTCTTTATGTGATTTACATGTTATTTTCTATGTTCTTGGATGTATTTAGATAAATCTACTTATGCTTTGTGCTTATTAGATGTGAGAATGCTATATCTAATCTATATGGTTATATTTAGTTCTTGATCTACTCGATCTAATCTATTTTCCTATGCTAAGTGCTTGAATAAAGTATATTAGTGTGAGTACTGTGAAGCTTTGTTCTATTAGCGAAGTAGATATTGCTTGCATATTGAGGAACTGACGGTGCTGAGTGCTTTATTAAGTGTTAGAATCATAGATCTATGTCCTAGCTAAGGTTGCAAACACCTGAGTCTTGCAACCACCCCTACCTCTACCTCGGGTGAGACTTCATCTGCTTCACAGGTGTTTCCGAAAGGGCCAGAAGTTAGGGCTTTGTTGGTGCGTTGTTGTAGTGTTGAACCCTAGGTCTGCCCCTGTGCCAACAAATGGTTTAATTGTCGAGACCTGAAACTATGATTGCTAGGAACTAAGAAAGAAGAAGCTCTGTGTAAAGATTCATCCTAAAATTGTGGAAGCTCCGTGCGTAGATCTATGCCCTAGCATGCAATATTCTACTTGATTTATAAATATCTGTGCTAAAGAAAGAAGATTGATCTGAAGAAAGGAGATCAGAGCTGAAGAAAAGAGGTAAGATTCAGAATCTTTGTACCCTAAGAAAGGTAAAAGTTGGAATTCTTGATTAAAAAGAGGTAAGATATGTAAGCTTTGTGCTCTGATAAAGGTAAGAATAGTTAAAAGTTTTAGATATGGAAGCTTTGTGCTTTGTAGAAGTAAGATAAGTAGAAATTTTTGTTTCTAGAGTATGGATTTGGGTATGTTTAATAAAGTCTTCCCTAGTTTGAAAACTAGGGCACAGATAGATGAAATAAGGTTTGATATGAGTAGATCTGATAAGAATAGTGAATGATATGTTATACCTATGCATAGAAAGAATGTTTGGACTAACGAGTGGATGTAGGATCCTAGAAATAATTTCTTTCAGGTTAGCTACCATGATCCTAGTGCATAGTACAGAAGAGGTTGGGGATCATTTAAAAGAAAGAGAGGATTAACCCTCTGTTATAGTTTCAGAAGACCGGGACATCTGGCTAAGGAATGCCCTGGTGGAAGACCTAGTTTCCTCTATTGTAAATCTCTAGACCATGAAGTATTGGATTTACCTAGAATGATTGCTAATCTTGAAAGAATGAATCTGAATCAAGAGAACCTTAAGGAAGATCTAGAAAATGATATTATGGTAGAATACTAGAAAGGATCCGAGCAAGCATTTATACAGATGAAAGAAACCCTGAATAACCACTGACATGTTAGATTATCAGAGATATTCAAAGGATCGAAGCAAGAATATGACACTTCGACATTGACTGTGTTCTATATGAGGAAACACAGGTGAATGTCATGACTGAGAGAACTTGGGAATCTATAGGGAGGCCTGCTATGACTCCCTCATTAGGAGGAATAGGGTTATTCAGAGGAAAACTGGTAAACCTGTGTGGAAGGCTCGCCTAGATACCTATGACTATCAATGGAACTTTGACGAAGGAAGATTTTGAGATTATTAAATTTGTTGAAGACCGCGCCCTATTTACCATGTTAATATGAAAAAATTGTATTGACAGAGATCAAGCCAGATGAAAGAAAGAAGAAGAAGTCTTGGAGC
>CBVK0101486808.1:0-10465 GCA_900067695.1 Picea abies
GAAGATTCCTCCTCTAGAATGTTCTTAGGTGATGGTAGCACTATATAAAGGGGTTTAAGCAATGTAATGAGACATGAAAATAAGTATTGTATTTGGAGCTGAAGCTCAATAGGAGGATGCCCCCTCGAAGAGGCAAGTGAACAGGAGAGGATCCCTTCCATAACAGGATCCATTGTATGGTGTTGCCCTACCCTAAGGGTTTGATATAATAAAGTTGTGTTTTTCTATATTGTTCTTCTATATCTGTTGTGGTGATTATATTGGTAGATCTATTCAGTTATTTGGTTCTTAACAGTGTTGGTCACTTTAATTGTCTAAATGAATAGAAAATTAAGGTGTTCAATATAAATTGTCAACCTAGGGAAGTCTGTTGTTTCAAGATAATTGTGCACAGTCTGTGCTAGATTATGGAAGTAACACTAATCTAATTGTAGTAGGGAAAAAGAAACAAAAATTATCAATAACATAATTACGCTGATACAGCTGGAGTTGTACAGAATTGAAATCATAGTTGAAATCTAAACTGATGAGTGTATAAGAGTCCTGGATTACCTACTCTAATCTAACTTTCTATTTTACTTTTGCAGGAAGAAGTTCTCTACTAATTGTAGAAAGAAATCTACTTATTGCAAGAAAGTAATTCACACTTTTATTTTCTTTTACTTGAAAACAAGATTTTAATCTAATGCAGAAAAAGGGAAAGAAGTTCTCCAGCAGTGTTCAAGAATCGACTTTTAATTCTCATGAGACAGATTTATGCGCATCTAACAGAAAGGAACTAGACTGTAAAATCAACTATATTATAGAATTGTTTAACAGATAAATCATTCACATTAAAACAACTATTCTAGAATTGAAAACAGAGGGGAATCTGTGAGGAAGGTGGGCCCTTTCCTTCTCACTGGATCCTCTCAAAGAAATAGGCTACAGTCCACTAATGAAATTCAATCCATTCTTCTATTGATTTGCCAAAATGTTCGTGTAGAATAAGATTTACTTCTCTTCACTTTCTCGTAGTAAAAATCCATCCCTCTGATTACAAAATATCTGCTATTTAAAGTCAGAGTCATCTAGTTAAAAAAAAATCATAACATCTTTGAGAATCCCTGATTCTCAAGCTATTCGTATGATATCATTAATACAAGATCTAGAACTAATATTGTAAGTTAAAACATGTAACAACAATAACTTTCAGGATCGGTGGCATTTGTTGCAACAGTCATGTAACAGCAGAATCGGTGGCACCTATTGCAGTAGTCATGTAACAACTTCCAGGATTGGCGCATAGCTGTAACAACTTCCAAGATTGGCACATAGTTGTAATAGCTTCCAAGATTGGCGCATAGCTATAACAACTTCCAATATTGGCGCATAGCTGTAAAAACGGGTGTAACAACAACGACCATTCTTTAAGACTTGGTTGTTCTATACATTTTGATAATTAGTTGAATCATTTTATGGGTAAAACATGTGAACGTTACCAATCAAACATGCTAAGTAAATGAAAATATAAAAGAAAGATAAATGATTCTTACCTTGGGAAAAAAATGTCTTAGCACGCATTATAGTAGGCATTAGCTTAGAGATGATAAGGTTGATTAGGCAAAAGATGTGATGAAAAAGGGACATTTATGGGTCCTAACATGCCCCCCAACTGAAGACATTGCATGTCCTCATGCAAAACACATTCAAACCTTACTTTGTAGCTAAATTAGGGAGCTCGCTCCTCCAGTGCAAAATTGCTAAGATAAATTGCTAAGTGCCTGTATGGAAAAATGTTGTGTTAAAAAGAAAATATGTTGTGTCAACAATCTGTCTGAGTTTCTTTATCTCGAAGAACAGAATCAATTTGAGTTGCTTGACTAAAAACTCGTGAGGGAAATAGAGATACTTGTTTGAAAGCTGCTGGTAAACCAACAACTACCTTATGTCATTGGGATCTCCTCAATTTGGATGGTCTATGTGTAGCAGTAATTGCATGTTCAGTCTTGACTGAGAGAGTTGTTGGTCCTGCAGAAACCGACACTTTTACTATCTTGTAACCTGCCTCAAAGTAAATGTTTCCACACTCAAAGCACATGAGTTCTTTATTTCTGTCCATAACAACTTTTTTCGGTGCTAGGATGTCCAAGGCTATCCCTTATGGATTCTTCTGTCGAGAAGTCTCCACCTCTTGTTCAGAGTATTTAACTCTACTTTGAGGCTTTCATACTCTGTTATGAGTGCAATAATTTTGGAGTTTTCTGTATTCCTTATCTTTCTCTCAATTTGGGAAAAAAATTGGGCAAGTGGCACATCCTCAGTATTATTTGTAATTGGTTCTTGTGGGGCAGTTATACTGTCAATAGTTGTTTCTTGTGGAACAAATTCATCCTGCATGACTTGTTCTTGTATACCAGTCCCATCGTTTGCAGCTGTCTCTACTGGAACTATTAGTTCACTGGAAGAGATTGGTTCTTGTGTGACAGTCCCTTCATCAAACATAGAGGATAATGGACGAAGAATAGGAATAGCCTATTCCATAGCTTGCCATCCAATTGCTACTTCTACAAACCTGGTAGACCTGGTTCTTCTCCTAGGTAAAATAGAAATGAAATCAGAGGCTTTCTTCTTCGTTGCTGGAGGAGGAACAAGATGTTCTTCCTCAACCACACAAGTAGACAATTCTGGTATACCTGGGTCTTCTATGATCTGTACATTGTTACTTGACGTATGATGCACATAATCATCAGGCGAAGCTGATGATTCTACTGTGATTTGAATACATTCAGTCTGAATTGAGAGAATAGTTTCTTGAAGTTCTTTGCAAAAAGTAAAACCTGGTATACGTATCTCTGTAGAGTTCTCTATCATAGCAGGAAAAGGGTTCTGAGCTGCTGCTGATGTAATTTGGTCAAGATCTTTCTGACATTTTCCCTTGAATGGACGTTTTCTTTTCTAAGATAATCCACTGACAGTGATAGTAGGGCTTGGAATAGTTGTTGCAGCAATAGGTGGCTCTTGTGTTACTGCCAGTGCAACAACATAAGGGGTAGTCAGACTTGCTATTGCAGTGGACCGTTCTGACCTTGTTCACTTTCTAGGTGATCTAGATACAAGAGCAGGGGTTCTCTTTTTAGGACCAGGGGGTAGTTTTTCAATAACACCTATCGCGACCAAGGGCTGTGAATCATGTCTTGGTCTAGTAGCTAGTTGTTCTTCGTTTGGCGCGATCAAAGCTACAGGTTGTGTCAATTCAACTTCATCAAGGCTTATCTAGTTGGTGCTAGGATGGTTACTGGTTGTGCATTTACTTCTCTGGGTCGTCTTACGGGCATCGATAGTAGGGGTTTGGACTACTATTGCAGCCGAGGGAAGAGACTCAGGAAGAGGTACAATCATATCCGCAGGTATAGAATATGACTGGTATGCTACAATAGGCAATGGGTTATTGGAAATGCCCATACCTTTGTGAATTAATAGTCCGATGAGTCTTTGATTAGAAAGGAAGTTCTTGGGGTTCTTGGAATTTTTTACAAAATGAGCCATGTTATTCAATGAATGGAGGAGAAAATAAGGAATGTTTATGAATTTTTGATGTCGTAGATGTGATAATAAAATGAAATCAGAAAAATAAACAACATGGTACCTGCCTTCGCAGGTAATATACCTTTTGAAAAACTCTGCAAATTTCCCCATGGATCTAGTAAGGAATTGACATCCACACCTCTACCTTTTGTCTGAATTTGCTCATTGTAAAAAAGGAAAGCCTTCTGAGCATCCGAAAGATGTGTTTTTCTGTTAAACCATCGGTCTCCTATTGTTGGCAACCCTGTCATAGCAGCAATGCTTTCTTCTGATACTAGAATCCTTACCCCATTCACCATTGAATATCCTTCGGTGAGATTTTGACTAAACTCCAATACCTCGTCTTCATTAAACCCCTTCAGCTTCTTAAAATACGATATCCAGCCAGCCTGGAGAAATATTTGGTAGGCCTCTGGGTGTAATAGAAAAGTGTCCAAATTTGTGGGTTCATACCTCACAACTGATCCTCCCATGATATTGCTTGAGAGTCTAACAGGCACGTAGGAGGAGAGACTAGCACCTAAACCAGAAACGCAATAGGTTTGAATGTGGTTTGAATATAGAATACAGTGTCTCAACAAAAAGAAGTGTGGTTGAAAAGGTGGTGGAGGTAAGTATAAAATATGGTTTGGATGGCTAGATTTATATTCCCCCCCAACTAATCGGATTTGCTCCAGGTGCATCGATTTAGCACAAGAGGTGAGAAAATAGGAAAGTGTGATTTTATATCTTCATTACTTTAACACGTAGGATTAGTCACGTACCTCATATCTTACTGCACATAATGGTCTGTTGGAGTAATCACACTGTCTAACCACCATCTGAGTTGCGTGGAATCACTGACATGATGAAGGATAGTGTGAGAAATGACGATATGAAAACTAGAGTAGAGATGGAGTCCTTTCTGTAGTTGATCAGTTGAAAATCGTCAGATGTGAAGTCAAGTAATGATGAAACAACACTTTCGGATAGAGAAAGAGGAAAATATAGTTGCAGTATTAACAAATTAGCGGTGCTGCAACATGTAAATATTGTAGAGCTAGAGTAGCAGCATTGGTAGGAATGCGAAAAAGAAAGAGTGAAGTGGCAAGTAAGAATAACAACGATCAGTGTATCAACAGGTACTTCGGCCAGAATGGTGGAGGTAGGTGTAAAAAAAAATGAGATGGTCAGAAAAAGAAAATGGTGTAACCGCATGAAAAACGACCATTGTGTAATAGTAGGGAAATTGGCCAACTTATCGGAAATGGGTGTAACAACAGGAAAATCGACCAATTTATCGGAGATCGGTGTAACAACAGGAAAATTGGCCAATTGATTGGAAAAAGGGTGTAACAGTATGGAAAGTGGCCAATTTATTGAAAATGGGTGTAACAACATGAAAATCGACCAATTTATTGGAAATGGGTGTAACAGCAGGAAAATCGGCCAATTTATCGGAAATGGGTGTAACAACATGAAAATCGACCAATTTATCAGAAATGGGTGTAACAATAGGAAAATCATCCAATTTATCGAAAATGGGTGTAACAACAGGAAAATCGGCCAATGTATCGGAAATGGGTGTAACAGCATGGAAATCGGTCGAACGCTGCATCACTTAGTTTTTAGGACGTTTTTCAACTTCCATAAACTAATCGTTTGACTCCTCTTTTTTTTTTTTTTTTCTGACTCCTCTTTTTTTTTTTTTTTGTACTCAACCTTGCTGTTCATCAATTCACCTGCACACACATAAATGCCTGATACCCTTCAAGGTTGAATTTATTAGCATAGTAAAAAAAATCAAACAAAAATAGAGAAATTCAAATTTTGTTGAGTTTATTTATATACAAGGTTTGAGAAAAATAAGTCCTAAGGTTCAGAAGGGGAAAGAGAAAGCTCCTTTCCTTTTAAGAATTGATAACCTGTATCGACTATACATCTAGATTTGAATTTTGCCTTGGACAGTGGATGCTGATACAGGTGCAAGCGATGACCATTTGCATGTAACTATGTATTAGATCCATCAATAGTGATCAACCTAATTGTCCCGTTGGGAAAAACATTGTCTACCTCATAATGTACTAGCCATCATGTATGCAACTTACCCTAAAATTCTTTAAAGCATGAATCATACAACATAGCCCAATCTCCTTTCTGGAATAATTTGTTGTTGATGACTTGGTCATGCCATTTTGTTCTCTGTTGTTGAATCATTGAGGTTTGATGAATAGCATCCAAATGATTTTGATCAATATCATTGAGCTACAACAGTCTGGCCTTCTGTGCCATAGTCAAGTCAAGGTTGACTGCTGATGCAGTTCTTAAGGTTTTGATTTTGAATTCAATGGGAAAAACGAGGCTTTTTCCATATACCAGCTCATAAGGAGAAAAACCAGTTGTGATTCTCCAAGTAGTTTGGTAAGCCCATAGAGCTTCATGCAATCTGTCTGTCCAATCCCGGTGATGTTCTCTCATTGTTTTAGTAAGAATGGCTTCGATAAATTTGTTGGTACTTTCCACCTGGCCATTTCCTTATGGATGGTATGGAGAAGCTATTCTATGTAAAACATGATATTTACTGAGTAGGGCTTCAAGTTTATGTGATGTGAAAGGGGGTCCTCCATCAGTTATTAATTATCTGGGAACTCCAAACCTAACAAAGATATCTTCAAACAAGAATACTAAGACAGATTATTCTGAGGCCTTAATGAGTGATTTCTCCTCGACCCACTTGGTCATGTAATCTGTACAGACCAATATATAGAATTTTTGATTAGAAGGTGGGTTAATGGGCCCTATGAAATCCATGGCCCATCTCTCAAAAGGCTCTAACACTACCTGAGGCTGGAGAGGCATCTCATCCCTATGATTTGTCTGATCCATTCGTTGGCAACTATCACAAGTTTGAACGTATTTCTTGGCATATTGAAATATGGTGTTCCAAAAATAGCCCATCCTTAAAATTTTATGCCCGGTCCTTTTATCAGAAAAATGACCCCCACAAAGGCCATCATGGAAATCTTTCAGCATATCATACACTTCATCATCCCTCACACATCTCTTGATTTCCTGATGCAGGCCTGTGTAGAAAAGATATCCTCCTATCCAACTATATCGAGCACTCTTCTGAATAATCTTCCTTCTTTCTCGAGGAGATAAATGGGGAGGTACATTCCCTGCAACCAAATAATTAGCAATGTCTTCATACCAAGGTGAGTGAGAAGATACTACAAACAAATGTTCATCTGGAAAGGAATCATCAATAGGTAAATTATCATCATTTATATGTAATCTTGAGAGAAAATCAGCAACCACATTTTCTTTTCCTGGTCTATCTACTATAGTGATGTCAAATTCTTGTAGTAGTAACAACTATCTTGTTACTCGGGCATTAGTAATAGGTTTATTCATAAGATATTTAATTGTTTTATGATCAGTATGAATAAAAGTATGATAACCAGTGACATAATGCTTGGATTTATTGATTGCATAAACTACTGCTAAGAATTCTCTTTCTGTAACTGTATAATTTAATTCAGCAGGAGTCATGCTCTTGTCGATATAGTATATAACATAGGGCTCTTTGTCTTCTTGTTTCCCTAGTACTTCACCAATTGCAGTGTCTGAGGCATCTAAAGAAATGTGAAATGACAGAGCCCAATTGGGCCCTCTCAAAATGGGAGTTGTGGACAATTTCTGTTTCAGATCTGTAAAAGACAATTCACAGTGGTCAGTCCAACGAAAGTCAACATCTTTTGTTAATAGAAAAAACAAGGGGGAAGCAAGTTTGGATTTTTTTTGGATGAATCTCCTGTAATAGCCAGCATGCCCTAAAAATCGTCTTACCTCTTTTTGATTTGACAGAGTTGGAATGTCCAAAATTACTTGGATTTTGGCTGGGTCTACCTGAATTCCTGCATAAGAAATGAAATTTCCCAGCACTACACCCTTGCTCATCATCATATGGCACTTTTCTATACTTAAATAAAGATGAGACTGTATACATATTTTGAGCACTTTTTCCAGATTAGTCAAAGATTCATCAAAATCAATGCCATAAGGTGTAAATTCATCCATGAATATATCCATACAATCATTCACCATATCAGAAAAAATATCAATTACAACTCTCTGGAAAGTGGCTGGTGCATTACACAAGCCAAATGGGAGAAACTTGTAGGAAAATGTACCCCAAGGGCTGGTAAAGGTGGTCTTATCTTGGTCCTGTGGAGCAATTTTTATCTGGTTATAGCCACTAAATCCATCTAAGAAAGAGAAGAACTTTTTCCGAGCTAGGTTGTCTAGAACCTGATCAATAAATGGCAGAGGGAAATGATCCTTCTGTGTGGCTTTATTTAGGGCTCTATAGTCTACACACACTCTCCATTTTCCATTCTTTTTAGGAACAATAACCAACGGTGAGACCCACTCACTGTCTGATATAGGGTAAATGAAATCAACATTGAGAAGTTTCTGGAGTTCCTCCTTAACAATTTCTTTAAGGTTTGGGTTCATCCTCCTTTAGGGTTGGAAAATGGGTCGACATTCTTATTTAATGTATATATGGTGGGTGCATAGTTAAGAGGAAATGCCTTTCATATCCATGTAATCCTGGGAAAATGCTTCTTTATGTTCAATTAGTAATTTCATCAATCGACGAGTTTCAGTAGTGGATAGATCGGGATTGATGTTCTAGGTTTTTCCAGGTTCAATTTCTACAACGATGCTCTTAGAACTAAATTTAGGAAATAATTTAGTTGTTTCATCATCTCCTGTTACAACATTTTCTGTTACAGCGGTTGCTGTTACAGATGAATCATTTTGATTTTCAGTGGTTTCTGAGAACATTTCTGAGCTCATCTCTCCCTGGGTGATGGGGTCGAAGACTCTAATCAATTGGTGGTACATGTTCCGTGTAACAACAAAGGAGTCACAAATAAATCAATTGATTAATTTGTCCTCTATCTTGTCTTTAAAACTTAGGGATTTTCCTATGGTTAGTACAGACAGAGCACTTTCATGCTTAGTGTCCATCCGTAAAGAATTTTCAGGTTCTGCACTGGGTGTAGCATGAGGATACAGGGTCATTATTTTTGTGTCATAACCATCAGAGATGGTCATGGAACCAGATCTAAAACCAATGAAAGCATCAGCTATAACTAACCATGGTCTTCCCAGAATTAGAGGGTGGCCCCCCAGACAGGTTTTGGGTTGCAAAACGATAAAATCAACAGGATACTCCCATGAATCCACTGAAATGACTAAATCATCAATTACTCCTTCTGGTCCGATGGTAGAACGATCAGCTAATTTGAGAACAATAGGAGTAGGTTAGACTTATGTTCTGAGTTGCAAAAATTGTGTAGTTTCTATTGGCATGATGTTAATTTCTGCCCCTAAGTCGACTAGCACATGGGGAATAGATGTCTATCCAATTTTGACAGTGACTGTAGGGTTTCCTGGGTCACCATATTTAATAGGCGGGGTTTTGCCTAACATCAGTTCAAACAAATCCCCCACTACATGCACTATGAGGGGGTCCCTGGGTTTTCATCCAGGTCTTTTTATACAAAGATCTCTTACAGTCTTGGCATAAATAGGGACATCTCTTATTGCTTGCAATAGTGGAATATTAATGTTCATATTTTACAATTCTCCTAAGAGATTGAAAGATGGTAATTCCACAAGTTTGGTAATTGTCAGTCTCTTAGGGAATGGTGGGTCTGCTGACTCTATAATAGGTGGGTCAATTTCTTCTATATCAGCGGATGGTATTTCCCCTGATTCCTTGTCTAATTCTAAATATGGAGCATCTTCAATTACTGGCTCGACTATTCTCCCTGATCTTAAGTTGATTTCCTCACAAGGCATAGGAGTAATAGACAAGGTTGGAACATTGTGTATATATATGTTCTGAATGGCCTTATTATTTGGGTTTGGGTTAGGTTGCACAGGCATCTGAGGTCGTAAAGGAGGATTGTTCAGCGGGGCATTGGGAGGTAACTGTAGCTGTTGTTGTTGGTACTGGGGTTGGAACTGTTGTTGATAGGGGTTCGGTTGGTGATGGTTTTGATAACTGAGCTGTTGTTGAGGGCCTCTCCAATATGGGTTCTATTGTCCATGATGATTATGTTGATGGGGCATAGGTAACCATGCATTGGGATATTGATAAGGGGGTGGCATCTGATGTGGAGGGGGAGCATTTGTTTGGCCATATAGTGGCTGATTGTTCCAATAATTAAGTGCTGCAGGAGAGAATTGAGAGTTCATACCTTGACCTCTTGGCTGCCATTGTCTTCTTTGTGTAAGTATATAGACAACCTCTTCTTCTTCATTAGTTGCCTTCATTGATTCTTTTACTCTTGGTAGAGAGGGACATTGGTCAGTAGCATGATCTAATTCACAAATAAGACATACCTGGACACTGTTCAACGGGCACTCCCTTGGTGGATGTTTCTTTCTACATTTCAGACAGAAAATGCACAATGCTTGCTCTGATTCTGCTTGTTTCTGCTTGACCTGCAAAGTGTCAATTTGTGAAGCAAAAGAGTTAATCATATCTGTTTTGAAATTTTCTAACAGATTACCTATTTCTACTCTTGTTGCTCCACCATTGGCTGATTTTAGTACCCTTGAAAAAGTGGTATCCTTGGTAGCTGACCTATTCTTTGTATATCCTCGAGAACATCTTTTACAGAGGTCTATAATGTCCTCATAGGATTCCTTATATATATCTCCCTTGCCAAGAATATTCAACATATCTAAACAATCTTCTCTAACTCTGTTAAGGTCCTAACCTGCACATAGGTAGATCAATGTATTTGGATGTAATAAAGGTCAATATTAACAAGACCTTTCAATAAAATAGAATAAGGCGGATGTAAGAAGACCTAATAGAAGCTTCCGCTTCTAGAAG
>CBVK0101486810.1:0-12474 GCA_900067695.1 Picea abies
GCTCTTCCGATCTCACATGCCTCTCCATTGGCTGGAATCAACAGTCCAGGTCAAAGCTTGATCTGACAGCTCATATTGCATCATGATTTCAGATATCATGAAATCGGGGTTCCTGATGTCAATAATCTTTGCCATGTCCAACTCTTGATCCCTGATGCCTCTCCATTCGCTAGAATCAACGGTCCAGATCAAATATTGATCTAACGGCTCAGATTGCATCGTGATTTCACATATCGCGATTACGCCCGCTTCTCCTTATTCTTTAAGGATCGTGCAGGTTCTCCTCGATCCAACAGTGGTCGGACCCTGTGCTTGGATCTGACGGCTGAGACCTGTCCTCCTCTTTAGCGCACTCTTCTTGTCTATATTCAGATCTGACGACCCTCGTTCTGTCGGGATTTCACCTTGGCTTTTCCCGATGGTAAACCTCGTGTAGCTCTTGTCCGATCTGACGGCTAACGGGATTTCTGAATGAGATCCAACAGCTATGGATCGTTGTCTTCCTTATCCTCTGCAATCTCCTATATCTTGAGCTTTGTTGCACGCGTTTTCCTCAACGTTGTTCCTCCTGAGCTTTCACATACGTCTGAATCCCCAAGGGATTTTATCCTTCTTATCCTGCCATCTCCACTGTTGTACTTGCCATCAATGACAAGCATACGCCACTTTGCCAACAGACCAGCCGACGGTTTCTCTGAACCAGTGAAGAAATAGCAAGTTGTACTATTAAAGTGATCTAAAGGTATTGTAAATGTAGTATATGTCTCGGGTGGTTCAGAAATGACATGTATATCAACTCCTATCTCTGATTCGGGAGGTTTTTGCCTAGAAGTTGGAGTTCAAGATATGTCAGTGGTCCAAAAGGGATCCTCTTTTCAAGGCCGGAAAGGATTCCAGTTGGTATTCTAGAAGTGTCAAAAACAATTTCTCTGGATGAGTTCATTCAAAGAATACATCTCTCGTATCCAGGAGGTAAGCGGAAAGCGTCCAAAGAATCAGAAACGATTTGAAAACTTTCTAAAGAGTCAGTTCTTTTCGCTTGCAAAGGTATGTGGTCCTGGATCTCACTCTGTTGAGGAGAGTCCTCTGGTGGATTAGGAAGCAAGGGTTGAAAAACTTCTGGATATTCCGAAGGTAGTCCTTGCATCCTACACGAACAGCGTGGAGGGTCAATGTTGGCCGAACCAAAAATTTTACGGAAAAAACCTATGGCCAACTATGTAAATAAACAACACTCGCTAGTAGAATCTAGGAATCAAAACCAAGAAAACAAAGCCTTCTTATTTCGAAGTCAATAGTTGGTGATGAAATCCAACGTCGCGAAGTCAAGACATGAAGGGGTTGGGCTAGGGTGGAAAAGTTACGTTGACAACCTGCTTAACGGACTTACACCCTGGTGCAAGCTCCCACACACAATCATGGGTATACCCTCCAAGGAGCCCGAGTGAGTCTAGCCAACGTTGATTGTAGGTACTATGAAGACTTTCCCCTCCATAGTCACCTCATGTAAGACCCTAAGAAGATAGGCAACTAAGGCTACAAAAAAAAACAATGATGTCTGGGGAGACAGTCGACAGTCCGATCCATGCACAAGGGCAAGGTATGTAGCTCGAAATCAACTTGAGAGGCTTCCAGTCATCATTGTGGGTATACCTTCAAGAGACCCCCATAATATGTGCAATCTCTACACCAAGATCAGCAAAGTAGGGTGAGTAACTCTGCCAATCTCAATGCGACCTCAGGTTTGACCCTTGTGTGAGAAAGGCTTCCTAGGACAAAATGTTGCAAGTGGAATTTAACACTCCCTATCACAAGATGCTATTGTGTGTTTTTTTCTTTGGAGAGTGTGTCTCACCACCTATTCCAAAGCTCTAGCCTAGCTAATGTTGGTGTAAAAGAGCCCTAGAAAAAATTACTAATTAAGTTTTAGATTTTCGCAATATTTTTAAAGGTTGTTGTTACTCAAGAGGGAGACAGGAATGAAATCGATGTTGTGTAAGACCTTGACCCAACAATATGAAAATAGAGATGAATGATTCAAATTTTCATTCAATGAATTCTATCTACAACAGGAGAAGGAGTTTTCGGAATGATGTAAGCTACGAAATATACTTTATTTTTTCTTTAAATGAACACAATTTCAAACAACCAATAAACAATGAAGTTCTTCAATGTTCTCTTCTCTTAAATGCAATAAACTTTCTTATTTATGATTATTCAAAAGAATGGATAACTTCAAATTTTTCCTTTCTAAGACCAAACCAAGGGCATGACAAAGAAAGGACAAGTAATCCAAGAAAATCTATACCTTCAACAAACACCCAAATCAAACATTCAATGAAGATAAAAGTAAAAAATGACAAGAAAGTATTTCTCTAGATGCAAATGAAGACATAACCTCTCAATCATCAAGCAATCCAGAATACATAATCAATCCAAAACTTCAAATCCAATCTAAGATTTTTAATCAAACAAGCACTCAAATACAATCTCAGAGATTATAACCTTGTTAAAAATAAAAAATGAAAGATGGAAAATGACTAAGAGAGGTGTTCGATCTCAAAAAAAAAATCAACAACATGTTAAGTATGAGAAAACAGTCAAATACTGGCTAAAAACGTTCTCCCCAACTGACTAAAGAAAAAATTGGGCATCAACAGAGGCCAAAACCCCCCTCAAAAACTTCACAGACATCGTCGCGGGCTAATAGCACATTACAGTGCAGAAATCTAGATTTTTTGCAGGCCAGAAACAGACAGGATGTGTAAAGTGCGCACTGAATAAAATAGCTAGGGTGCAGAAATCAAAGGTTTCTGTAGGTTAGGTATAGGGCACAATGCAGAAATGTCTGAAAATCAAGAAATTTTGAGAAAAAGGTAAAAAATCACAGTGAACTTTCAAACTCAGAGAGTCTGAATGGATCTCCCGCAAACTCAGAGACTGAATTCAAATTAAAAAGAGTAGGAAAAAACAAATGGCCAACAAAAAACCACAATCAACTTGTATCCCCGGTGGAATCACCAATTTTGTTATAGGATAAATCGGTAAATGTGAACATACACTAATCTCCCCAAATCCACCTGGATCTAGAACAAAAGAGGACAAGACATGATGCTTTCCCTAAGTTACAATCATTGATCTAACTGTCAAAGGAGGAATTGATGACTTACCTTTGAGATCGCTTCCTTATATCTTTATTGTTCTCACTTCGCTCCAGTGCTCTTGTGAAACCAGATCTGCAATGACACAAACCAATCGAAGTGAATGCAACTATGATAGATTCAATGAAAACTTAAACATGTGATCAAGAAGTCATGTAATAAAATGAGAATAATTTTATGGGAAAGAAACATGTCGTTGTATTATATTGAATAAAAGTGGAATATACAACTGAAATGCCTTGATGTCGCAAGTTCCCTTTTAGTGGTCCTTCATTCCAAGACACACATATAATTGTTCCAGGATTTGCATGAAGATGATCTTCAAAATCTTGATGGGCCGATGCAGACCTCAAGCATCAACAGAAATAATGTTCTTCACACAATCTCCAGCCTATTCTTCCAGCAATCCTTTGCTCAATTTTTCCTAACTATGCTTAACCTTTTCCATGAGAAGCCCATTATTATATAGGAGAAGCTGAAGTGGTTAAAAGGATGAGGATGATCCCAACAGATCAAAGAATTCACTAAGATCATAACCATATGAACGCCACCTCACATTCCATAAGATTCCCCTTCTAGAAACTTCTTAAACTTCTTTCCTCTTTTGGCTTTCAAATGTCGCCACACCCTGCCTATATAGTAACCTGCGGAAATCTCGTAGGCCAGCTATAAAGCAGCCTGCGAAAATCATGGATTTTCGCACTGTAAACTATGGGTAGCCTGCAACGTCCTTCTAAAAAGTAGTCTTGCAGAGGAGGAAAGAAGTCACTTTTCTTCGGCAAAAGATGATTTTGAGAGCCTAATCACATGCTTGTAAATTCATCATCAGAGTGACCAAAATAATGTGTAGCAATAGTTCTTGTATTACATGTCTCAGTAGATCCTAAGGCATCAAGTGGAGCCATTCTCTGCGAAGGGCATCTTTGGAGGACCTCCAAAGCAGACATTGTGCAAGGGGTTTGTGACAAATCTTCCACAACAGAGTTATTTTGGGTGGCCCTTGCATTTGGATTATGCGAAGCCTTTTTGAACGCCCCTTTGGGAATGCATGTCAATGTTTCACCCATTTTTATCCCGATCTGGAGAGGAAAAGATGAGTTCTCATCTTCTTTACCCTTTTCAGCAGTACTTGGCATTTTGTAATCATGTGCCCTGGTAGCTATGTGGGCTTCACCTTTCAATATATAGATATTCGAGGTCGAGGGATTACCAGACGATGAAGGGGGTCCCTAACTACCCCCATGCGTGTTTGCAAAGGCTTGAGTTAAATGTTTCCCATGAGGAGATGGGTTCATTAACACTGTAGTTTGATGCTACACCAATAACTTTTGGGCCTCCATGAGTTGAGGGCATAGGTGAGTCGGGTGGTCTTCCACGCAAAGGTTGCATGGATACTTCGACTTCTTTCTTTCTGCATTGCCCCCGCCAGCATTATTAGTAGTTTTCTTATCCCCCTTACACTTATTTCATTGTTTTTTCTTCCCTTCGACCTACTGGTTGGCCTTAGATTTTGTCGATTGCACACTGTGTACATCCGAGGTCTGGGAAGGGGGAGAAACGAAACTAGGAGTTGGGATGGTCACTATCTGTTGTCTCGACAATTGTTGCAATTGGTTTGACAGCTGATCAGTAGGCTTCGTTTGTGTTGAACCAACAATGTCGTCGGCATGTGGTCCAAACTTTTGTTTGTTCTTATCAATAATACATTGTGGCGCGTCTGGAAAAACTTCGTAAAGCAAACCAGACTAAGAGTAAATCATCTTTAGTTGTTGAGCTCTCATTATCGGTTATTCCTTTGAAAAGAGCTCTGACGTTGCAATGTCCTTGGATAGCTGGGGTACCAAAGACTTAAGCAACCATTCCAGCAGGAATGCTAGTGGAACTGGTACTTTAATCAAACTCTTCCAGCGCCGCCATTCTCGGATGTGATCAGAGATATGGTTAGCCTTTGTCTGCTCAAAATTGGCTAGCAATTCAGTGCCGACATCATATCTCACTGGTAATTGAAAATGATTTTGGAAAACCATTTCCAATTCACCAAAAGTAGATTACCTTGAGCGATCGAGCTCGATGTACCATTTCGTGGAACCCTTGATAAGAATGCATTGAAACAAATGCAACTGGACAAAGTCATCTCTCAAAGAGTTGGACGAGCACCATAAGTGAAAGGTAGTCATGTGATCGCACGTATCTTCATTAGGCTTGCCCTTGAACTTTAGAATGTCCAAGGGAAACTTGGTCGGCATAGCAAGTCAACGTGGATCGTGACAGATTGGGTCATTCAATAATCTTGACAAGTCTAGAAAATGCAAAGCTACCAGAAATGGTAGTTTAGGTTGTTGAGTATGTACAGGAGGATAGGAGCCTGGGATTTGGCTGGCACCAAGTTGCCAGGAAAAGTTAGGTTGTTGGCCTGGGTTCTAGTAGAAACCATGGCCAATGCCAGCATTCGGATACTGCATTGGTTGAGACGTCATTGGTTGACTCCCATATTAGGATGTTGAGGGCTGAGAAGGGATTGCTCCATACATAATGTTCCAAAGGTTCTGGAAAGGGTTTCCCCTTACCGATCCGACGGGCATAGGTCCTGAGCCTTGCCTAGAGTTCCATTGACCATGGAAGGGGTTGCCCCCGGTCGACATCCTTGACGACGGGACTAATCCCTGCCACATATTCCAAGGTCCTTGAGAAGTGTGTGCCCCCTGTCCAGGAATAGTACCCTGTGCAGGATTTTGTGATCCAAAATCGGGGTTTCCTCCAGCTGAGATGACAACTGATGAGAATGTGTTATTCCTAAACGTGTTGAACAAAGAGAATGGAAAAGAACCCACTGGTGTGGTACTGGAAGAAGGTCCTTGATTACCTGCTCTGAAAAAGTTGTGATTCATGTTCGGCCAGGTGAGTTTTTGAAAAGCACCACCAAGTGAGGGGGATGATGGAGGTATATGACCCTCACCGTAAGGGAAATCATTATAGGGGGTTGAGGTGCCCCCATGGAACCTTGCAAAGGATCATTTGAGCTCCCTGCCCCCAGATCCATGGTCTATAGGGTGGAGTAGGTGAGGACCGAGTTTGTGTCAAAGTTGGGCATTCTATATGAAAATGGAGGTCATGTTGCACTCTGTGTAAACAGTGCAGTGATCGCCACCATGGATGGAATTGGACCACTAGCCGAGGTAGAGGCGGTCGAGACCATAGTGGCCCTGACTTGCGAAGGTGATTTAGGAGGCGGAATGCTCCCAGTTGTGATAGTCGTAGAGGGAGTATGAGGACTCCCTGAGGAAGTAGCAGCATTCTCTTCCATCACTACTTGCAAGACTAGATGGCGCTCATGATGCGTTACCCTTGGGGAGGCAAGTTGTATCAAGAGCGGTGCCGACAAGTCAATGATAGGAGGGTTTTATGGACTGAGAGCTTCCGCTCCAAGGCTAGAGATGGTCAGTTCCTCCATAAATAAATGTTCTCCTCTTGGATATGGCTCAGGTACAGTTTCTTGTGGCTCGATCGCCTCAAAAGACCCTTGTTGGTCTAGTCTTCGCCTTCACTATGGTGGTAGTGGCTCCACGTTAACCAGTGGTAGGCCCAAAAGCCTTCACGACCGGTGGAGCTCTTGATATTCCACTGTGGGAGAATATCAACGACACACTAGGGCTTTCTAACGTTGAAGACAAAAACACGCACTAGAAAAGTTCCTAAATATAAAACAATCAAACCACTACAATTAGTTGGAAGAACAGTTACACTAGCCAACACTAGAGAAACTTACCAGTGCAAGTGCAACTTGAACACAGAAGCACCCTCCAGGTATACTCTGCAAAGCGTGGCACAATGTTTGCCCTAGGTACCACAACATACCCCCGCATCATTTTTGTAAGTCCCTAATATCAAGGTAACTAGGTTGCCATCTCATGAACAACTACCAGGCGGGTACAGTCGACAGTCGGGTAGACCGCAATGAGGAGGGTATCAAGACTGAAACCTATCGAGGGTATTGAAAGCAAGTGTTCTGGAAGACGATTGAGGACCTCAAATGGATTCGAGACCCACGAAGCTCTGTGGAAAATGTGATCAACATAATCCCAAGATAAGTCCTCTATATGTGTTCCTCCGCTACGATTGGTCTAGCTTTGGAGGGGTTATCTCCGCTACCTTTCAGCACATGACCTCGTGTTTAGACCATGTGTTAGAGGGGGGTCCTAGATAATGTCCACGTTACTAGAATTCTACACTCCCTAGCACAGACTCGTATATTTTTTATATCCCTAGAGAGTTTCCTCTCCAACCTAAATCAGGGCTCTAGCCCAATCTAGTTGATGGACCCTACAAACGTGAAAGTCTAATAAATTTTAATTTATCATTAATTTTAAGTGGTTGTTCTTAAGTCAAAAGGAATGAAAATGAAACTAATGGTTTTTTTTAAGAGATGAAAGAGAAGAACAAAAGCTGGAAACAAAATTACTTCTTCTTCAATAAACAAAGATTTGCAAATTGAACTCTCTTTAATCAACTTTTCTATATAACTATTCTCTCTAAGATATTTTAAAAGAAAAACTCAAAAATGAATTCCACTCGAATATGAGCTACTTAAAGTTTTAAGTATTCAGTAAAGAACTTACGAAATCACTCTTCTTCCTGATAAGAAGAGTTGTTCAGTATTGGCTTGGAAAAAATAGCAAGTAAGATGGCATGATGCCAGGTATGCATGTCTGGTGCAAATTAAGGTTACAAAAACAATCCATCATATTTTCTTATTTGTATTCCTTGACCTTCTCTTTCAACGAATTGATTTCCCTTTACCTTGTTCCTTCTTTTATGCTTTTTTAGATATTTCGACCCTTCCTCGGTTTTTGTGCCTTCTGCGCACTTCATGCTTTGTCTTCCTTCCTTAATCTTTGCTTTCTTCCTTAATACATAACCAAGGGCCAATACTCCCTCTCTCTCTTCACCCCTTCTCCCCCTTCCCCCCCTCTCTCTCCCCCCACTCCCCCTCTTCACCTCCTTCCTTCTCTCCCTCTCTTCCCCTCTCTTCCCTATTCTCTCCCTTTCTCTCCCACTTTCTCTTTCCTTCCTTCTTTCCCTCTCTCTCTCTCTCCCTTCCCCTCTCTTTCCCATGTTGATGTTTTGGTAGCTGCAAGAGGTATTTTCCTCCTAGACAGTTTTTCTTAGAGAAGAAGAAGATTCCAAGAAGTCAAAGGAAGACCATTGAACAATTGAAGAACATCCCAGAAAAGAATAAAGTAAAATAGAAGACCACATAATAGAAGTCGTCCCACAGAAAATAATAATAAAGTGGAAATATAATTTCCAGGAAGAGAAGTCGACCCATCAAAATAATAAAGACCCAGAATAAGAAGTATGCCCCAGAAAAATGCCCATATTAGTATAAATACAATTTTGGGTCAATTCATTTGTACAACCACACAGTTCTCCTTATGTAGTGTGCACTAGGCAGTTGCAGCAGTTTCACTATTTCTAGTTTCTAGTTTTCTTGGAGAGTGTGCACCACTTGGGGAGGGATATTCTTGGTGGTTCTTGGTGATCTCACTTGTGTGCTACCTCTAGAAGAGTTGCAATAAGGTTGTGTGGTGTTTCCCAGTCACTTCGTGCCAGTTGCAGTTGCAATTACAGTTGTAGTAATAGTTGTAGTTGCAGATGTAGTTACCAGTTGTGTCAGTTTTGTGGTGCGTTATCTTTCTCTAGTGATGCGCTTATCTTGTGCCAGTTTTGTGGTGTTGCTAAGTTGTTTACCCTCACTAGGGCTTGACAATAAGAAGATAAATATTTGTTATCGGGGTTTCTTCAATGTTGGTGTGCTCTTGTGAATAGAGTTTGTTCATGGTTGTATTGGAATAGTGGAAATATTCTCTCTAAGAAAAGTTGGTTGGGTTTTTCCCCATTTGGGGTTTTCCGAGGATAAATCTTTGTGTCTTTGTGTGCTTGTTTATTTGTTGCTTATATATTTCAGTATATGATTATTGAATGTTAAAATAAGATGAAATTCTATGGTAAATCTAATGTTAACGAAACTAATGAAAATCTAACATGGGATTAGAGCAGGTTTCGTTCACAACAATATAATCGTTGGAAGGAAGGTAGTGAGATTTTCCACATTATTGAGATTTGTCATTGCACATGCAATTTGCCACTACACAATTTTATTTTCAAGTTCGTTGAGAACTTATTATAAAATCGATTGGTACAAACTCCATCACTAATCAAATCACCCTACTCTAGTGCACCTATCGTACTTCTCAGATTGACTTTCTATCAAAATTGAATTTTTAGGGTTTTAGGCTTGTTGAAATTTTCCTAGACATTGAAACTTTTGATTTAGATTTATAACTCTTTATTATTGATGTAGTGTCTCGTATTTGAAGACAAAGTTTTATGGTGTACTTGTATATAATATGAGGGTGTTTGCAAGAGACGTACACTTGGAAAAAAGACATTTATCCAAGCACTGATAGTAGATCCAAAGGGATCTTAGATCTAGTGCACTCAGAGGAATCCCAAGAGTTGGAGGCAGTAGTGATGATGTCTCCTACAATATAGAACAACTCAAATGTTGTACTTGTATGGTGTACTTGTATATAATATGTCTCATATTTGAAGACAAAGTTTTATGGTGTACTTGTATATAATATGAGGGTGTTTGCAAGAGATGTACACTTGGAAAAAGGACATTTATCCAGGCAGTGACACTAGATCCAAAGGTATCTTAGATCTAGTGCACTAAGAGGAATCCCAAGAGTTAGAGGCAGTAGTGATGATGTCTCCTACAATATAGAACAACTCAAATGGGAGAAAAACAACTAGACTATGGGTTTTCATATCAAGTTTGATATTTTATACTGTTGCAACCTAAGTAAGCATTGTAACTAGAATAACATTCTTTAGAGTTCTATTACCGTTATTGCTATAAAATGTTTAGTAACACTTGAATATTGTCGGTATGATGATCATTAAGTAAAATCTCATTGTTCAGTATAAATGATGCACTTGTTTATAAGATAAATTGATCTCCTCTAGGAGATGTTCTTGGTTGAATGACCTTTTCCAAGATAGGTTATATTGTAAATTCCATGGAGGTTACCATGGATATTTTATTGTTCTTGTTTCTTATTCTTGTTTCTTGTTTCTTGTTCTTGTTCTTGTTTCTTGTTCTTCATTGATTGAACCTTTCTGGCATCCTTTCATGATCGTATGAAATTTATGCATGTCATCTATAGATGGTCTTGGAATATCATTGGGTAAGGGACTGGAAAATCTACAGTCTGGTATGACTTTATCACATTGTTCTGTGTACCCTAACCCATATATCGGAGTACCAGGAGGTCTCATTCCCTTATAGATGTCTTGGATTCTAGGATCTAAAGTCTCTATAGTGGGCATATAGTGAATCATAAAGAAAAAAGTATGTTCAGAGGTAGAAGTAGAGCTATCAACAGTATTATGTACAGACCTAACACAGGCTGAAGAATCCATAGTAGTATTAGAGTTTTACTATTTCTGCACAGAAAAGCAGGGCGTTTAATCTTAGTCCTCTCCTCCGGAGAGAGAGAATGTCAGATAGGCTCCTGGCCGACTGCTCAGGAAGAAACTAGTAATCTCAGAATACGGGACTGGATTCTAAACAAAACTTTAACACAGAGACTAAAAGAGCGACTAGCTTTATCAGATCGAAGAGTTTGATATCATACACGGGTATAATATCAGACTCTTCGATCTGATAAAGCTAGTCGCTCTTTTTCTATGTGTTTAAAAGTTTTGGTTTGAATCCAGTCCCATATTTTAAGATTGCTAGTTTCTGCCTGAGCAGTTGGCCAGGAGCCTATCTGACATTCTCTCTCTCCGGAGCAGAGGACTAAGATTAAACGCCCTGCTTTTCTGTGCAGAAATAGTAAAATTCTAATACTACTATGGATTCATCAATCTGTGTTCGTATTGTACATAATACTATTGATAGCACTACTTCCACCTCTGAACATTCTTTGTGCTTCATGAATCACTATATTCCCACTATAGAAACTTTAGATCCTAGAATCCAAGACATCTATAAGGGAATGAGACCTCCTAGTACTCCGAGATATGGGTTAGGGTATACGGAACAGTGTGACAAAGTCATACCAGATTGTAGATTTTCTAATCCCTTACCCAATGATATCCCAAGACCATATATAGATGACATGCATAAATTTCATATGGTAATGAAAGGATGCCAGAAAGGTTAAATCAATGAAGATTGGATTAAAAGGATGCTAAACTGGGATTTATTTACAAATCCCGAGACAAATGAGTTTAACACAGCCATGTCAGATTCTGAGAAATTAAAACTTTCTAAAGATTGGCAAAAATTTATATTTGACAACAACTTATGGATTTCCTTCTTTGAGTGGAGGAAATTAGATCAAAAGGCTGTAGTCCAAATGATGGGAGAATCTTCTGAGAGTTCTCCAAAACATAAGTGGAAAAGCATTGATGGGAAAATCTTAGAATCAAACTCTACTTTTCCACCCTTTAAGGGAATTGTATTAGAAGACAACAGCAAACAAGTTAAAGCAGTTCCCTTACTACTTTCTGAAGAGGCCATCCAGCTATCAGGAATTGATAGAAGAGTCCAGACAGTATCTGAACAAATTAACTGGACTAATACTGCCTTAAGAGGAATGGCCACCCACACCTTTGTGACCAATGACTATGCTAGAAAAGGACAAATTGTAGATCTTCGAGTATCTACAAACACTATTGTACAGTCTGTGGATCAGATACAAGAAAAGGTCACAGAAGTAAAAGAAAAGATGGACTCTACTCTGACTGAGATTTCTTATAGATCCAGAGAGTCCATAAAAAATCATGAAGAGATGATGAAAGGATTAGGACAAGCTTTCTCTACTATGGGAAAAACTCTGACAGAAATAAGACAGAAGGATAGTCACCCAAATAATCCTATCCCTGATTCGTTCATCCTTCCCAGCTCACAAATCTCCATACTGTCTTATGTATATAAACCTTCTAAGACAGTAATATTGAAAAAATTTCCACATCATTTCCCTCCTGAAGATAGACCCGAATCTTCTTCTAAAGACTGTCATTCTCTAGTCACCATTTGAAATCCTGCCTATGAGAATCTTCCACACCACTCTACTAGACCTCCAGCCCCTAACCTAGCTGGGAAAGGCAGGCTTCCAGATTCACAAACCTTTGCTGATGATTGGTTCCAAGAATGGAACATTGACAGTCTGTCTATAGCCCAAATTAGACAGCTAATTGATAGAATGTATGTCTCATACAATATTATGTGTATGAAAGGAAA
>CBVK0101486812.1:282-11469 GCA_900067695.1 Picea abies
TTGTATGAGACATACATTCTATCAATTAGCTGTCTAATTTGGGCTATAGACAGATTGTCAATGTTCCATTCTTGGAACCAATCATCAACAAAGGTTTGTGAATCTGGAAGTCTGCCTTTCCCAGCTAGGTCAGGGGCTGGAGGTCTAGTAGAGTGGTGTGGAAGATTCTCATAGGCAGGATTTCGAATGGTGACTAGAGAATGACAGTCTTTAGAAGAAGATTCAGGTCTCTCTTTAGGAGGGAAATGATGTGGACATTTTTTCAATATTATTGTCTCAGAAGGTGTATATACAGAAGATAGTATGGATATTTTTGAAATGGGAAGGATGAACGAATCAGGGATAGGCTTATCTGGATGACTATCCTTCTGTCTTATTTCTGTCAGAGTTTTTCCCATAGTAAAGAAAGCTTGTCCTAATCCTTCCATTATCTCTTCATGATTTTTTGTGGACTCTCTGGATCTATAAGAAATCTCATTCAGAGCAGAGTCCATCTTTTCTTTTACTTCTGTGACCTTTTCTTGTATCTGATCCACAGACTGTACAATAGTGTTTGTATATACTTGAAGATCTAGAATTTGGCCTTTTCTAGCATAGTCATTGGTCACAAAGGTGTGGGTGGCCATTCCTCTTAAGGCAGTATTAGTCCAGTTAATTTGTTCAGATACTGTCTGGACTCTTCTATCAATTCCTGATAGCTGGATGGCCTCTTCAGAAAACAGTAAGGGAACTGATTTAACTTGTTTGCTGTTGTCTTCTAATAGAATTCCCTTAAAGGGTGGAAAAGTAAAGTTTGATTCTAAGATTTGCCCATCAATGCTTTTCCACTTATGTTTTGGAGAACTCTCAGAAGATTCTCCCATCATTTGGACTACAACCTTTTGATCTAATTTCCTCCACTCAAAGAAGGAAATCCATAAGTTGTTGTCAGATATAAAATTTTGCCAATCTTTAGAAAGTTTTAATTTCTCAGAATCTGACACCGCTGTGTTAAACTCATTTGTCTCGGGATTTGTAAATAAATCCCAGTTTAGCATCTTTTTAATCCAATCTTCATTGATTGAACCTTTTTGGCATCCTTTCATGACCATATGAAATGTATGCATGTCATTTATAGATGGTCTTGGGATATCATTGGGTAAGGGATTAGAAAATCTACAATCTGGTATGACTTTGTCACACTGTTCTGTATACCCTAACCCATATCTCTTGGAGTACCAGGAGGTCTCATTCTCTTATAGATGTCTTGGATTCTAGGATCTAAAGTTTCTATAGTGGGCACATAGTGAATCATGAAGCACAAAGCATGTTCAGAGGTAGAAGTAGTGCTATCAATAGTATTATGTACAGTACGAACACAGACTGATGAATCCATAGTAGTATTAGAATTTTACTATTTCTGCACAGAAAAGTAGGGCGTTTAATCTTAGTCCTCTGCTCAGGAGAGAGAGAATGTCAGATAGGCTCCTGGCCGACTGCTTAGGCAGAAAATAATAATCTTAAAATACGGGACTGGATTCAAACCAAAACTTTTAAACACACAGAAAAAGAGCGACTAGCTTTATTAGATCGAAGAGTCTGATATCATACCCAGGAGAAAAATGAGGTCATGGCTCTGATACCATTTTGTAGCTGATCCTCACGAATAGCCGTCAGAGGCCTCCTCTGTCAGATATTTGAAGCTTGACTTGATCAAACTCTTGTCTCATGCGCAATCTCCTCTCACCATCTATTCTTCTGATTTCTTCTACTCTTGACATAACCAATATCGTCGGGTTAACCGCTTTACTCTGTCTGAACTTTGACCCCAACCACCTGGAGTCCACCAGGCTTTTGCAGTTTTATGTGAACCCTATAGCCAGCTTTCTAAGGCCCTTCGCACTTACAACTGCCCTTTAGCGGCCACTCATACCTTTGTGACCAATGACTATGCTCGTAAAGGCCAAATTGTAGATCTACAAGTATCTACAAATACTATTGTGCAGTATGTGGATTAGATTCAAGAAAAGGTCACAGAAGTAAAAGAAAAGATGGACTCTACTCTGACTAAGATTTACTATAGATCCAGAGAGTCCAAAAAAATTCATGAAGAGATGATGGAAGGATTAGGACAAGCTTTCTCTACTATGGGAAAAGCTCTGACATAAATAAGATAGAAGGATAGTCATCCAGATAAGCCTATCCCTGATTCGTTCATCCTTCCCAGTTCACAAATCTCCATACCGTCTCCTGTATATAAACCTTCTCAAACAGTAATATTGAAAAAATTCCCAGATCATTCCCCTCCTGAAGACAAACCTGAATCTTCTTCTAAAGACCGTCATTCTCTAGTCACCATTCGAAATCCTGCCTATGAGAATCTTCCACACCACTCTACTAGACCTCCAGCCCCTAACCTAGATTGGAAAGGCAGACTTCCAGATTCACAAACCTTTGCTGATGATTGGTTCCAAGAATGGAACATTGACAGTCTATCTGTAGCCCAAATTAGACAACTAATTGATAGAATGTATGTCTCATACAAGATTATGTGTATGAAAGGAAAAACTGAAGTTGAGGCATGCAAAACTATTATCCAGTGCTTTACATGCACTCTCAGAAAATAGTGGGAAGTAATTTCTTCTCCCATAATAATTTCCAAAATGGAATCTGAAGTTCTTAGAGATGAGCAGGGAGATATTGTATATCACTCTCCCATAATGATTGCCAAGATGGAATCTGAAGTTCTTAGAGATGAGTAGGGAGATATTGTATATCACACTGATGGAACTGCTCAGAACAATATGATTGGTGCTCTTACTACTGCAATTCTTGAGCACTGGTGTGGTACAGAGGAAAAAATTGCTGATAAACATGAGATAATTCTCATGAACATGAAGTGCAGGAAGATGTCCGAGTACGAAGAATTCCATATGGATTGGACACAGAGGATATTTGAGGTACAAGACAGCCAGAACCTTCTCTGGAAGCAAGTATACCTGGCTTCTTTACCAAGTAAATTTGTTGAATATCTTAAGAGTCAGGAAGTCTTCAAACTTCCCTATGAGATGTATACTTGGGGAGAAATTTATTCTCTAATTACTAAAGCACTAATTGGGCTTTGCACTAGTATGAAATTCCAACACTCTATATCCAAGTCCACCTACCTTCCTGACCAGAAATCTATTTTTGAGAAATATGGTCGGTATATCTCCCATCCACCTAGAAAATGAAAGAAAAAGAAAAGAGAATCTAGAGAAGACAAAGGGAGAAAATACAAATACAAATACATACATCAGCCTAGAACCCACTACTATGAGCTTAAGGACATCAAGTTAAAAACTCATACTCATCAAGCAAGAAATCGAGCTCGTTATTGGATATGTGGGAAAGCTGGACATATGGCTTATAATTGTCCAGACATCATAGCCTCTAGAAAGTCTAAAGGGAAACTTTCAGAGCAAAGGGCAAAAGAAGCCCAAGAGAAAAGACAGCTAGCCCTGAGGACACATTGTAATAGATGTTGGGCAAATAACCATGACACAAACCAGTGCCCATACCATCCTTTTCCAAAACATGAAGAAGTTCCTCTTCTCAAAGAAGGATGTTGTTCTGAATCTGATAGTACTTCTGAGTTCCAATATACCTCAGAAGAAGAAATTTTGATTAATCAAGATTGCAATTGTAGAAACCCTAATTTTTTCTCTTGCAGAAGCAGTACAGATAGTTCTGACTCTGAATCAGAGCCAGAAAATCAGCAGAAGCTCAAAGTATGCATGTTTCAGAATACTGGGGATCAAGAAGCACAGATGCTAGCACAAATCAAAGCCTTGCCTGAAGGTGATATGAAAAAGTCTCTTCTTGATACCTTTGTAAAAACTGTCAAGTCTGAACAAAGGAATAAATGCCCTGAATTATCTAAGAGAGAAACTTTGTTTATTGATGCTTCTTTTGATAGAAATACAAATACTTTTATCAAATTTAACAGAGAAGCAAAAATGCAAAATACTTCAGTAACAGACTTGGCCAAAGAGATATCTCAAATGAAGAAGGAGATCTCTAAGTTAAAAGATAAAACTAGGAGAATGGAAGAAGAAGTAGAATACAACTTCAAAATTGATTCTTGGGCCAGACAAGAAATCAAAGAATTAAAAGAAAGAATGGATGCTATTCCTCCTCCTTTAGAAGATGCTCCTTTTGAAAGTCCCAAATCTATCATACAAGGGAAAACAACATCACAAATGCAGGGACTTGAAGATATGAAAATAATGGCCATCAGATACCAGAAATACTATGTCAAAATCAAATTAGAAATAAATGGAGAAATATTTTTGTTGAATGCACTTTTAGATACTAGATCTGATATGAACCTGATAAATTAAGATTTAGTTCCTGCTAAATACTGGCTTCCTAGTTCTGGTTCTGTAGTTGGACTAGGAAATGTAAATACTGATTTCAATTTTGAGATTCCCAAAGGCATCCTGTTATTTGAAGAATATGCTCTGGGAATGAAATTTCTAATTTCTTATTTACCAGTGGATTGCATTCTTGGCACCCCTTTCCTGTCTATAGTGGAACCCCATGGATCTTGCAAATGTTTTTCAGAAGAACCAGGGTATTTTATTACTTTGCCAATAATTGAAGACTATCCTCCTAAAAGGATAGAGTTGCCATTTATATCAGAATCCCATGCACAACTTGCTTATTGCAAGAAAAATATGGTGGTTGTAGATGTATGGGATGATCAGAGAAATAGTCCAGTTTCTCATTTTATGGATGATACTACCCCATGGGAAGTATATACAAAACATTGGATACCCAACTAGCAACTAAGGTCATCTGAAGGGGTTGAGTTTGGATTACCGAGATTTTCAAGAAATACAAGTATTCATGTAATTCCTCCTCAACATATTATTGGAAGAATGCATCATGCTTCAACTATTGCATCCCGCCAAAAGCTTGTTGAAATGGGTGATCTTACCCGAATCAGATCTGCTAACAGGGAATGGTTTGATCAACAAACTCAAAAATGGGAAGCAACTCCAGCTTGGAATTTCTTTCAAATTAACAGAATGAGATCCATAACTACATGGCCAAACCAAGATCCAAGTGAAAAATTGTTTAATATAAACTATGAACAATACAAGGCTATGTGGTATAATGTCTGTCTTTGGACAGATAGATACTAATACTATTATTGTATGATTCAATTTTTCATATCTTTCATTCTCTTTCCTGAACCTGATTGGTTGGCAGATTGGTGGCAAAAATTTGGATTAAATCCTATTGGAATAAATCCTCGAGTGACAGAAACTGCTAGGATGTTTCTATTTCCAAACAGAGGCTTACAAATTATCAATGATTTATATTCTGAAGACGAATATAAAATGTTGTTCATAAGAGAGAGACATCCATGGGTTATCAGAACAAAATATGTACTTCACCAAGAAGAAGACAATAATGAAGACCCAGTATTATACAGAGAAGTATACACTCAGCACTGGGACCCTTACAATTTACGCCACTTCCATGATTTCCCGATGGAATAATTACTGACAAGAGTCAGTCGGTTTCCGTGGGTTGACGTGACAAACTCCACAGTGTAACCATGTGAATTCATGTCTAAATGGCCGACAGTGGTGTCATTCGGGTTTAGTGGGTTACCGTAATCAATCTTCATTGTGTAATTATTGTCCTTATGTAATAATGAGAATCTTGGAATCTTGGAGCACTTCTCCGACTTTTGGTGAGGCTTGACCCACATTTCCAAGATGCTCTACTATTTATCATGTGATATTTTACTTTATGTCATATGTGATTGTCCTTTGGTCGGGGAATCTTGCATGACTACCCCGTCAGATCTATTGTTCTAGTTTGCTTTCGGTTGATATGAAATAAAGTCATGATTTGGTCGGAGGATCTTGCACGATCACCACCGCCAAATCTCAAAAGTAAAGATTTTGTGGCAGACATGAAAGGCCAATTGTCTATTCGGGTCTTTGCTTCATGATGACCCGAATCTTATAATGCTCATTTTTCTCCCAGCTATGATATCAGACTCTTAGATCTGATAAAGCTAGTCGCTCTTTTTAAGTCTGTGTATTTAAAGTTTTGTTTAGAATCCAGTCCCATATTTTAGAATTACTAGTTTCTGCCTGAGCAGTCGGCCAATAGCCTATCTGAAATTCTCTCTCTCCGGAGCAGAGAACGAAGATTAAACGCCCTACTTTTCTATGCATTAATAGTAAAACTCTATTTACAATTATGGATTATAGATCAGTGTCTTTCAAAGATGTAAGAAATGTTGAAGAAAGTACCTGTGAACCTAACTCTGTAAATAGTTTAGAGTCTATGTTTTCCTTTAATAGATCCCAAAGTATAAATCATGCTAGCATTGAAGAAGTAGAGACAAATCCTCGGGCAGCATGGAAATTACCTCCTATTTCCCCAAGCAGTGTCTATCAAGACCTAAATATGTTCCATCTAAAAGTTGTGACCAGAGTAATTGTGAAAGAATCAGTGAGTAGAATATAGCAGAATAGTGATGTTAGTCAAACCATTTCTCTGATCAATGCCAAAGAAATCCAAAAAGAAGCCAAAAGACATGGAACAAAATATCTCCATTTTGGATGCATCCGAATTGGAATCAGTCCCTTAGTCCATAGAGGAATAGACTCTTACATCCTATGTACTGTAAGAGATCTCACTCATAATAAATTCACTGACTCCCTAATCGGAGGAATAGTCTCCCCCCTTTCAAATGGGCCTGTTTACTTTGACTATTATCCAAATTTCCATGTATATACTTTTGATGAGAACATAGAAAATATTCTAAAACTGCAGATTAGAACAACTAGATTTGACATGTGTCCTACAAGGACCAATATATCTGTACAAGTAAGGGGTTGCTTTAGGCACACTAATACTCTGTACCCTGCAGTGTTGCACACCCCCAGTAAAGAATCTCAATCCAGTACTTTAGTATTGACTGACCCTTTAAATCAGAAAATGGAACATTGTGTAATAAAATGGGAAAATCTATCTTTTCCAACTGATTGGGTCATCGATACTCCTAGAGAACCCATTCCAAGAGCCATTACTTATGCTCAGATAAAATAAACCTCAAATTCTGCAGTTATCTCTTTCCCTCAGCGAATTTTTTCCAAAAAATCTCTTTGTACAGAAGAAAATTCAAAACCTTCATTTCCTTCCTCATCCTTCTGTTTACATGCCTCACTACAGTCACTGGAAAATCAAGTTGGCCAAATCCCATTCACAGTAAAATTCTTTGATTGTGGAGAATTTATTACTTTGTCCACTCTTTCAGTATTTAAAGAAAATGAAAGAGTCCAGTTTGAACATGCAAATCATAATCCCAGGACAAACTTACCTCCACCAAGTTCTACTGCAAGAGATCAATGTCCTCATCCTCAATGTTCTGATATCCCTTTTCCACGTGATTCTCATGTCCTAGCATTCCAAGATAATCCTTCCACAGAAATAGAGCAAAGAAGACAAGCATATCTTGTTGAAGATATGAGGAGACCATCCAATCCTGAAATTAAGAAATTTCTCTTATTATTGAAAGGATGTAGAAAAGATATAGTCAGAAATGAATCGATGAAAGAAATGTTGAATTGGGATTTATTCACTCATCCCAAAGCAGTAGATTTTGCAAAGAGGACTCCACATCAAGAAAAACTAAGACTAGCTGGTGAATGGAAGAATTTCATGGATTCTGAAAGATTGTATATTTCTTTTTATGAATGAAATTCCTTTTATCAATGGGAAAAGAAACCCTACTTACAACCTTTAATCCCTCAAAAGGAAAAAGTTGTTTGTTGTCCTGTCCAAGCTCTTTTTGTATCAGATCTTGGAAGATAAATTTACAGATTAAAGAAAATTATCAGAGAAAATGTGGTACAGGATAAAAGGGAACAAGAAAATACTCTCTAGATTGAACATCAAAAATTTCACATTCTGGTTGATTTGAAAATACAGGGGATGCCTTTCAGATTGAAAACATTAATAGATATAGGCTCTGATTTAAATATGTTGCACAAAGATGTTATCCCTGTATCTCTATGGCAAAAGACTCAAGCACTGGTTGTTGGCCTAGGAAATATCCCAAATGATATTTCATTTCAGATTCCAGAAGCAGTTCTCTGTTTTCAAGATTATTGCTTAAAGATGAAATTTCTTTTGGCTGACATCCCCATTGCTTGTATTCTAGGCACTCCTTTTTTGGCAGCAGTATCTCGTCATGGGTCAACATTGGTTGCTCCAAATAAACCAGGATATTTTATCACCATTCCTTCTCCAAGAGGAAAAACTGTGATAAAACTTCCTTTTGTATCTACTCCTAGGATGTCAAATATGGTCCAGTTGTCTATAAGAAAAAGCCTGAAAATAGAAGAATTGAAAATTTTCAAAACAGGCATAAGAATAAAGGACCAACTAAAACAGGAATACATCCTAGAAAAGATTTTCTTGCTGCAGCAAGAATTTATTGATCATGTCTGCTCAGAAAACCCTACAGCTTTTTGGAAACAAAGAAAACATGAAGTTTCCCTCCCATATAGAGAAGACTATCAAGGGAAACCCTGTAAAAGTAGGGCCATACCTATGAATGTTGAATATCAAAAGCTGTGTGCAGAAGAAATTCAGGGATTACTTAGTAAAGATCTCATCAGAAAATCTACTAGTCCATGGAACTGTTATGGATTTTATGTTAATAAACATTCCGAGCAAATAAGAGGAGTTCCTAGATTAGTAGTCAATTATAAGCCCTTGAAAAAGGTACTAGCAGATGATACTTATCTAATTCCAAATAAGAGCAGCTTGGTCACTAGAATTGCAGGAGCCAAGATCTTTTCTAAATTTGACCTAAAATCAGGATTTTGGCAGGTAGCAATTAAAGAAGATGATAAATTCAAAACAGCTTTTAATGTCCCTGCTGGACATTATGAGTGGAATGTTATGCCATTTGGGCTAAAAAATGCTCCAGCCAAATTCCAAAGAGTAATGGATGATACTCTCAAGCCATATTTTGATTGGCTTATTGTATATATTGATGATATACTTGTATTTTCCTCATCCATAGAACAACATTTCAAGCATCTGAGGAAATTTCTCCAAGTCATAAAGCAAGCAGGCCTGGTCCTCTCGAAAAAGAAAATTGAGTTATTCAAAACTAAGATTAAGTTTCTAGGCCATACTATTGACAATGGAAAACTAACTCTACAAACTCATGTTGTAGAGTTTGCTAACAAATTTCCTAACAAGATTCTTGACAAAACTCAGCTACAAATATTTCTAGGTAGCTTGAACTATATTAGCCATTTCTATAAGAAATGTGCTCAGGACAGAAAGTTGCTTAATGAAAGATTAAAAAAGGACCCTAGTCCATGGACAGAAGCTCATACTCAAGCTGTGAGAAATATAAAGGCCAAAGCCAAGAATCTTCCGATTCTTCATATTGCTGATGATGAACTTCCCAAAATTGTTGAAACAGATGCCAGTAATATTGGTTGGGGAGCAGTCCTTAAGCAAGTAAGAGATAAAGGAAAGGAAGAAATTATACAAGTTGCTTCTGGTCTATGGCAGGCAGCAGAAAATAATTATTCTACATTAGAAAAAGAAATCAAGGCTGCCTTGAATGCTATACAAAAATTTGAAATCTATCTGATATACAAAAGGTTCTTATTAAGAACTGATGCAGCAGCTATGAATAAAGTCCTCAATAAAGAATTGAAGTCTGTAAGTGATTCCAAATTTGCTAGGTGGAAAGCTTTATTCAGTAATTTTGATTTTTCAATTGAACATATTAAGGGTTCTCAAAATTCTATACCAGACTTTCTGAGTAGAGAACATCTTCAGAAATCTTGTTTATTGATTTCAGTCCAATTGAGAGATGGTATAGAAACAGTAGTTGATATCCCTGATTCCTTAAATTGGGAATCCTATGCAGCAAGTTGGGTACCACACTGGGAGCTAAGGAGTACAAATATTTTATCACAAACAACCCACTTGTCTTACTCAAACTTGGTACCTGAGGTAAGAGGAAGAAGAATTTCAAATGTTTTAGCCCCGATAATTTCGAGGACAAATACAAAAGCAGTTGAGGCTCAAAATGCCTTAACAGAATCATTTCATGATATCATTCTAGTCTGGTATATAAGGGATAATATGGGACATAATCAACAATACTTCTGTCTAGATAGACCCAGATTATTATTTGACTGGCCTGAAAGGAATCCCAATATTGTTTTCCCAGAAACCAGTTATAACTATCATGAATACAAAGAATTCTGGTGGAATTTCATCCAACAAGAAGAATTATTTACTTTAGTCAAGTTTGGAAGTGTAAACACTGCCACATGTGGAAGACCACCACTTTGGTTAGCAAACTGGTGGAAAGATTTTGGACTCAATAAAGGGGCAATTGATCCAAGGATTCTAAGCTCATTCACTTCTTTATCAGCAGTACAAGATCTTTTTCAACAAGGACCTAATGATGGAGAACTATTACGTTCATTTATTTTTAATCATTATCAACGGGTTGTTAAGACAAAAACAATTGTACAAATTCTTAATGGACAGCCTTTCATAGCAAGAAAGATTTACACTAAATGTTGGGATACACGCAATTATCCCGAAAGGTTTCTTGGATTCCTTGAGAATGACTAAACAAAGATCTCCAAATCGGTTTCCGTGTGTTGACGTAACAAACTCCACAGTGTAATCATGAGAATTCATGTCTAAATGACCGACAGTGGTGTCATTCGGGTTTAGTGGGTTACCGTAATCAACCTCCACTGTGTAATTATTTTCCTTTTGTAATAATGAGAATCTTGGAAACTCATAGCACTTCTCCAACTTTTGGTGAGGTTTGACCCACATTTCCAAGTTGCTCTACTGTTTATCATGTGATATTTTACTTTATGTCTTATATGATTGTCCTCTGGTCGGGGAATCTTGCATAGCTTTCAAGATCCCAGAACTAATATCAGACTCTGATTTAAAGGGTCAGTCAATACTAAAGTACTGGATTGAGATTCTCATATAATGCCCCTGACCTATAGAAAGTACTAGACCTCCAGCCCCTGACCTAGCTGGGAAAGGCAGACTTCCAGATTCAAAAACCTTTGCTGATGATTGGTTCCAAGAATGGAACATTGACAGTCTGTCTGTAGCCCAAATTAGACA
>CBVK0101486813.1:148-16238 GCA_900067695.1 Picea abies
TGTTATGTTCAAATGAGGGAAAAGCATCCTCAATATATATCATCCAATGACCTTTAATTAAAAATTAGGTCATTAAAACAGCCGACAAGGCTGACTACCAAAAATCATACTGTTTTTACATTAACTGCTAAGTAAAAGACATAAATGAGAAAAAGGTGGGACGTCAAGCCCCTCTGAGGGAGACGTTGGCCCTTTTTGGGGCCAGCCGAACATCCAGAAGTCTGATGTTATCCCTTTTAGGGCTCCCCCAAGCTGCCACACGTGCCAGTAATCCCATCAAACTGCCACACAATCAAGATGACATCCAAGTCTCTTGGGTGATGTCCTGACCATCGAAAGGAAACCCATCCATCTGAAACGGGTCAACCCCCTTGGGTTGGGCTCAGCCAAAGTGTCCTGGGTGGAAAATCCTTATTCTTCTCATGTGCAAAGGCTCATCATGTCACTATCCTATATTTGCCCCTGATGGGGTCCCAACAACCATCTGATGGGCTCTTCAGCCCCATGGAGGTCTGAGCTAATCATCTCCCCATGTGTACCGATCCACTGGTACCTGTCCATCGGGCATGGTCCTGCACATAAAAAACTTCGCCCTCCATGGGCTCATTAGTCCTCGGGATCATAGCAATGTCAATCATATTTCATCATTAATTTTATCAAATGCATGCATAAGACCCCTAGCATATCATCTAATAGCTCAAAGACATTACACTGACCTACTATACAAAGCCGAAGAAAAGACAAAGTGCCTATTGGGCCAACATCCATAAGAAGAGGAAAGTTCCCAAAGGATATCATTCAAGCCATGTAATACGAGGTGGTATGGTCTAAGGATGTCCAGACACACTGAAAACCAGGGGTAGGTATTATCCGTGGGTGCCTTTGTAGGAGGCGAGTTGTACCTGTCATGGATGCAGTTCTTTCCAAGACCTTTATTTCCTTTATTCTTTCTTTTATTTATTGATTTTTCTTTCTTTTTGCTTCAAGGTCTGACCAGAGGACACTACCTTGGCATGGTGACCAGAAGTGACAATGTTACCCACATGTATTTTTGCAGAAATGATAAGGCTGGCTCATGATGAGACCCCCTTTCCCTTGGCCATGCAACCAAGTGTCACTGCCCTGGTGTGGTGACCAGATAATGGCAATGTCATACTGCTAGATACCTATGAACATAATGGGCTAGCTCGTGATGAGACCTCCCATCCTCTTGGCTAGGTCTTGTTTTATCATTTTTCTTTGGGTCCCTTTTGTTTCTTATCGAGTGGCTTTTCATTGCCTTCTCGAGGATCCCTGGGAGAGGCATCTCTAGGTTTTATTTCCTATGGCTTTTATCTTTTACCAGCTGCTTTTAACTCCTGGACCTTCAGCCCCTTCTTTCCACAGGATAAAGTGTAAACCCTCAAATAGGTTATCCCAATGCCCGTTCTAGGGGAATGGGATAGATGAATGGGAGATAAGATGTAAAATGATAATATGGTGGGAGCGGACGATGGCTCTTCAAATCCCCCCTGGTGGCTAACCAAAACCTATGGATACAAGCTTTCTAGGGTACCCTGTTAATCCCCTCAACCATGGTCAAGTGGGTTAGTGTAAGATCCAAGCAGTTGTCAGAAATGTAAGGAACCTGATGCATATATCTGAAAGTTATAATGATCAAACATGACACATACCATGATACTTGGACCAATTACCTCATGGAGCAAGAGTCTTCTCTGATGAAAGTCCAAGACAATGGTGATGGATGTTTCTGCTACTGACAGGATAGGTCTGATGAAGAAGAAGAAGGATGGGCCCTCCAGGGCCATGCTCAGGTCAATCCTGTTCTCGGTACTCCATGTCTAGGACCTGTGGGCCTCGAGACATGATCTCCTAGTTATCCCATGAAATCGGGGATAACATCTGGCTCCAAATCGGGGACATGTTCTCACCGTAGAGCGCATGAGAACCTCAACATCTCTGGCATACACCTATAGACCTGCTCACACTCGAAAAGGGTCATCAACAACAAAGGTGGGGTGGTATTGCCACCCCGCAAAATATAACATATATATATCTGAAATAAAGCAAACAATATGCATATGAGGAAACAAGCTAACATGAAATGCAGATGGTATAATACACAGAAATTGCCTACCTACTCATACTTACCTGTATAGTCATGTGTCTGGGGTGTAGTAACGCTTGATATGTAAAGCGTTTACTGGTAGTTTCAGAAACTCTCCTTCCATTGTTTCCAGGTTGAAGGAATTTGTACCTGCACAACTCTCGATCTTATAAGGGCCTCCCCATAGGCTGTCAAACTTTTTGTGCATGCCAGGCTTCTCTTTCCTTTTATCCCATAGCAGAACAAGATCTCCTTTGGCGAAACTTCTTTACTTGGCTTTGTGATCAAAATTTTTCTTAATCTTTTCTTTATTTCTTGTCATTTTCCCCAAGGAATTTCTTCGCGTTTCATCTAATTCAATCAGTTGATTTATTCTTCCTTGGATTGCCTCTGCATCTGTGGCGTATTGTTGAGAAAATCGGAGGATAGGGATTTGGAGGTTCACAATAAGTTTTGCTTCAAGTCCATACACCAACTCAAAAGGAGTTTTCCCTGTGGAAGTTTTTGTTGTTATTCGATCTGCCCATACTGCATATTTTATTTTCCTATCCCATGACTTCTTATTTTCTCGGACAACCTTTTTTAGGATATTCATGAGGTTCTTGTTGGTTGACTCTGCCAATCCATTTCCTTGCGGGTAGTAGTTTGAGGAATGCGATAGGGTAATGCCATATTTGAAACAAAATTCTACCAGAGCGTAGGAGCTAAAAGCTTTGGCATTATATGTAGTGATCTTGGAAGGGACGCCAAACCTAGTTATGATCCGATCTTCCAAGAAGTTCATGACAACTTCTTCGGTGGCCTTCTTTGTAGGAATTGATTCAACCCATCTAGTGAAATAATCTGTAGCCATTAGGATCCACCGATAGCCATTACTCGAATTATCTTTGAATTCACCAACAAAATCCAAACCCCATTGTTGAAAGGGTGCCTACACTATTACCGATTTCAGAGGCTGTGCTGGAAGTCTCGATTTGCTGGAGAAGTATTGGCAAGGTTGGCAAGATTGAACGTGTTGATAAGTATCTAAAAAGAGTGTTGGCCAATAATAACCGGCCCTCAAGATCTTATGGGTAGTGGTGCGAGCAGAAAAGTGTCGACCACAATGCCCAGAATGCAATTCTTCCAATATCTTGTTTGCTTCGTCTTTGTTTACGCATCGAAGTATGACGCCATCAGGATTCTTCCACCCAAGTCCATCCTCGGTCAAGCAGTACTTCATATCTTTCAATCTCAAAGCCCTTCTCTTGTAATCCACCACATGATCAGGGCAAGACAAGTTCTTTAGATAATAAACTATATCGGAATACCACTAATCATGTTCTAATTCACTGATCTTTACATTCACTTGCTCATTCTCACCCATCTGTATGGCCTCTTGATTGCTTTCAGTCAACATTTGGGCCAGACCTTGTCCCTTTATTATCTTGGTGGGTTTTATTTCTAATTCATACTCCTGGATTTTGGAAACCCACTTTCCTCGAGTACCCATAAAGTCTTGTTGTGATAAAACATCCTTCACAGTTGGGTATGGGACATAAGCCTTGATCTTATTGTAACTGATGTAGTTCTTGAAATGTTTGAGGGATTTGACCAAGGCATAGGCTTGCTTCTCTATGATAGAGTAGTTTAATTCTGAATCTCTTAGGAATTTTCTCATAAAGGCTACATGATGTTCATAGTTATCAACATCCTTCTGCATCAAGGCACCTGCAATAGTATCCTGAGATGCGAATGAGAAAATTATGAAATCTCGCGAAAAATCATGACTAATCAGGACAGGGGCCTGGGAGATGGAGTTTTTTATATCTTCAAAAGATTTGTTGGTCTCATCTCCCCACCTGAAAGTAACATCCTTTTTCAGTAGAGCGCTTAATGGTTTTATCCTTTCAACAAAATTAGGCACAAATCTGCGGATGAAGTTGATTTTTCCAAGAAAATATTTTAGGGCTTTCTTGTTGACCGGAGGGCGGACATTCTTTATTGATTGGACTCTTTCAGGATCAATGGAGACTCCCCCTGTTTAGGCTACGTGTCCCAACAGTTTCCCTTCATCAATCCCAAAAACAAACTTCTTAGGATTCAGTGAGATACCATACTTCCTGCATCGTTCAAAAACAATCCTGAGGTGGGAGAGATGATCTTTCCTATCCTTGGACACAATAGTGAGGTCATCTTGGTAAATTTCTATGATTTTTTGTATAAGGTCCCTGAAGGAAAAATCCATTTCTCTCTAAAAAGTGGCACCAACATTCATGAGACCAAACGACATTCTCAAGTACATAAAAGTTCCCCAAGGCGTAGTGAATGCAGTCTTGAGTTGATCCTCCCTTTTGAGCAAAACTTGGTTGTATCCTGAGAACCCATCTAGCATAGACATCATCCCTGCCCCTGTGACTCGTTGAAGTAAATATTCCATGTTTGGGAAGGGATAATTATCCTTTAAAGACAGCTGGTTGAGGTTGCGGAAATCGACACACAAGCGGATATCACCATTTTTCTTCCGAACAACTACCAAGTTTGACATCCAAGAAGAATATCTGATAGGGGCTATGATACCAGCATCAACCATCTTTTGGAGTTCCTTTTGTATCTGGCTCGCCAACTTCGGGTTGATATGCCTTAGCTTTTGTCGGAATGGCTTGGCTCCTTCTACCAAGGGTATAGCGTGTTGGATGACATCCCCTCTATAGGCCTTTAAATCATCATAGTTCCAAGCAAAGGTGTCTCTGAACTCTCTAAAGAGCTCTAGTATTTCCTTCCTCTCTTTCTCGGTGGTCCCCTTTACTATCTTGACCATTCTCGGATTCATCTCTGTACCGATATTGAATTCCAAGGCTTCCTCAGCCTGCTATTGGTTCTTTCTCCTTTGAAAACATCATGCCTGTCAAAAAGGTTTTCTAGAGGAATACAAACTTTTGGTAAGGTATTGTTTTGCAGGTTGATGATTTCCAAGTCCATAGAATCAACCAGGAAAGCAACTTGTGAATCTGTAACTTCTTTGCTATTTTCCATGAATCTGATAATTTGATCGTCATCCTCGAACACTTGCCAATGCTCCAGATTGTCGGGGACAGAAGGTCTAAAAAGAACCTCCATTTTGCATAAGTCGTGAAGAGGTCCTTTGCATGGTTGTAAAGTGGAGGCCGAGATAGACAGAGCATCATCCACGTGGTTTTCTTCTCGAAGAACAGCTTCAATTGATATCTTTCTGAAGGATTTTGAAAGGGTCTGAGCCACGTCTCAATAATTTTTCAACTTCTCATTCTTAGTGGCAAATCTCATCAAAACTTGCGACACAATGAGGTTTGAGTCCCCTTTTACTTCCAAGATTGTAACACCTTTGTCGATTTCTAGATTAAGTCCCAGAATCAAAGCTTCATATTCAGCCACATTGTTGGTGCAACGAAATTCCAACCTATATGAATGGTAGAAGATATCACCTGAGGGCGCTGTTAAAACTACTCCAGCGCCTGATCCAAATCTCGAGTATGACCCATCGAATTCCAAGGTCCAGATTCCTTCTGTTTCTTCAACAGTGTCCATATCCAACTTTCCTTCCTGAATGAACCAATCATTTAGACCACTATTGATGCATAAAAGTTTATCATTTACCTCATCGGGGGTCTCAACTGGTGATCCAACAAAAGGCTCATTATAGACAGTGAAAAATCCTCCTTCAGGATGAGGGATAGTGGCTCTAGACTACTCCTTGTGAATGCTTCCATTCAAGTGTTCAATGAGGTCATTGCGAAGGATAATCCCAAAATTATTTATATCATTTACGATGACTACATTTATCAAGAAAGGATCACTGGGGCAGGAGTCAAAAGCCACCTCGAGGTTGTTAATGATTCCTCTTGCGAAATTATCTCTGGTGTTTTCTTGTGAGATCTTTAGACCCAATTGATGCATAACTTCTTCTGTCATTATATTGGTTTTAGATCTTGGGTGCAGGAGACAGTTGTGAAGGAGAAAATCTTTGACCCGGAGGGAGACGTAAAAAGGTATGAATTCACAAACTTTAGAAACAGGGTGTCCCACCTGGTGAATAAAAAGAGAGAAGTCTTCAAGAAGATTTGGTTCAACATTTTTTTGTGATACATCTCCAACTTCACCCTCCAGATGGGCCCCTTTTAACGGAGGTTCATGAGAAGAGATAACACTCTCATGATAAAGGCTCCATTTCCTTTTGGCGAGAGCTAGTTCGATCTGGAGGATGCTTGGAGGTTCAAGTTTCGCCATAGGTTCATTACCCGGATCCCATAGTTCACAATTTAGGTTTCTTTGTTGAATGCAGTCATCAAAATCAAGATTTCTTTCAATTTGAAAGGCCAGGTCTTGTGCTTCTTCTAAATTTGTTGGTGACCGGTTCCTAATGTTGAATTGCAAGGTTCCTTCTAAGGAAGACAAGAAGTGATCAATGATGGTTTGTTTTGAGCCCACCTTTGACCGGATATTTTTAAGGAGAAGGTTGAACCTATCACTGAAATCTCTGATATTTTCGCAGGGCCCTTTGCAAATGTTGAAGTATAGAGAGAAGGAGTCTTGTGAATGTTCACTATCACACCACCTTATTTTAAAGGCCTTTTGCAACTCTTTGGGGTTTTTTATGCTTCCTTTGGGAGGTCCATCAATCCAAACTTTAGCATCTCCTGTAAGGGAGCTTGAAAAGAGCCTCATGAAGACATCAGGGTGATCTTGACCAGCTAAATGAAAGTCAACACTATCACAGAAATGGGTCCAATGTGAGTTTCTAGGGGTGCCCTTTCCTGAAAAGAAAGGTAGCCAAGAGTTTTCATTTGTGGGTAAATCATGCAGTCCACCTTGGATGTTGTTAAAGTCAAAACAGTAGAAACTCTCTGAATGAGACCATTTGTGAGGATTTGGATTGATTGGAGGCATAGGGTTTGTTAGAGTGATGGTTGCCACAGTAACGAGATTTGAATATTGTCGTCCACTACGGGTTGTCATGGAGTCTCCAGATAGTTTTCCTGAAACTATCAAAGAATAGGGGAATAAAGTCTAGTGGAGTCGCCAGGTAAGATTGTAAGAGAAAAGGTCTTTGAGGCAAGGCTTACCAAAAGATTTGTCATTGAGGAAGATTGACTCAGTGTTCCCTGGCAATGACGCCAAAATGTTATCGCTCAGTTTTTAGTTTAGGTTGAATGGCTAAAGCATAAAGGTCAAACTGGCGAAATAGGAGCCTTCCCCACCCAATGTCACCATAATGAGGAGGTTCTTTCTATTTAGGGAGGTTAGCCTAGGGGAGACATCCCCGACAACCTGGGGTTCTGAAGAGGCTAAGATATAAGTTCAGAGTTAGAGTTTTCCCCTCACAGGTTACCACCAAAATCAGAATGTCCGGCTAATCAGCCAATACTGAAGTATAGTCCCAAATGAGAACACATGCCTGTAACAGAACAACAATAGAAAAAATATGTATGTAGTCTATATACAAAGGGTTAGCACTTCATATGACCATCTGATATAAATTAAGCAATGTGAAGTAATAGATATCAATGAGATCAACGTTTTGTCAATTGTCTATGGAAAGAGCATTAATTCATCAATAACTATCAAGATGACAAAGCCAATAATGTATTCAATCATCACTTCAATCAATAATTACTTTAGATAATCATTCAATTGCTTGTAAAAGTAAAAAAAAAAAGCCCGATGCGTCAGGAATAATTAACTATGACGTCATCCTTAGTTAGGGTTAGGGTTAGTTAGTTAGGGTTTCAATATTTAGGGTTTAAAGAGTTGTTTTGTACACTAAAGCTTCAACGTTGGAGATCAAATCAGTGCCTTAGGGTATATGGAGTCAAAAATAAGGGCATAAGGTCTCGGGAGGATGATAACTTAGAGACTAGAAGGTAGGGTTCTATGGTGCTGCAAAGGCAGGGCCCTAGAATCAAAACCCTAGAGGAAAGAGGCTCACTCTGGTGTTGCTTAAGCAAGGACTCATGCTCTTTCCTCCTTCTCTAAATAGACTTGGAAAAACGGCTATCTTAAAGCATAAATCTAAGGGAGAAAGTGTTGCAATGGCAAGGCTTTCAAACCCTAGAAGGTGAAACCCTAGGTGCAGGCAATCTAGGCCTAGGACGTCTCCTCTTTCAACTTATAAACTTCAACACTAGCTTAGAAGAAGGAAAACAAGTGTAGCAACGACTAGGCTCTATCTCCTTTCTTCAATGGATGAAAATTCTTTCTCAACAAGGGGACATGTAATAATGACCTACTTGCCTGCTTGTTACCTAGGGTTTTAAATCAACAATACAATAAGTAAATGTAAGAAATTATACCTACAACCATTCATTTAAGAAGTTTTGCATGAAAATTCACTTACGTGTCATGAAGAAAATCACAAGCAAACCCTAGTTGTAAACCTTCCTTGAGAGAAATGCCATAAATGCCAAGAAAAATCCTCCTTCAAAAGTTGCGCCTCACTTTAAACACCAAAACTACCCTAGTAGGGTGCAAAAAAATCAGATCTCCTTAGAGAAGGAGTTGTGTTATGTTCAAATGAGGGAAAAGCATCCTCAATATATATCATCCAATGACCTTTAATTAAAAATTAGGTGATTAAAATAGCTGACAAGGCTGACTACCAAAAATCATATTGTTTTTACATTAACTTTTAAGGAAAAGACATAAATGAGCAAAAGGTGGGACGTCAAGATCCTCTGAGGGAGACGTTGGCCCTTTTTGGGGCCACTCCAACATCCAAAAGTTAGACATTAGCCCTTTTAGGGCTCTTCCAAGCTGCCACACGTGCCAGTAATCCCATCAAACTGCCACATGCTCAAGATGACGTCCAAGTCTCTTGGGTTACGTTTTGTCCATCAAAAGGAAAACGTTCCCTCTGAAATGGGTCAACCCCCTTGGGCTGGGCTCAACCAAAGTGTCCTGGGTGGAACGTCCTTCTTCTTCTCATCTGAAAAGGCTCATCATGTCACTATCCTGTCTTTGCCCCTGATGGGGTCCCAACAACCACCTAATGGGCTCTTCAGCCCCATGGAGGTCCGAGCTAATCATCTCCCCATGTGTACCAGTCCATTGGTACCTGTCCGTCGAGCATGGTCCTGCACATCAAAAACTTCTCCCTCCATGGGCTCATTATTCCTCCGGATCATAGCAATGCCAATCATATTTCATCATTAATTTTATCAAATGCATGCATAAGACCCCTAGCATATCATCTAATAGCTCAAAATCATTACACTGACCTACTATACAAAGCCGAAGAAAAGGCAAAGTGCCTATTGGGCCAGCATCCATAAGAAGACGAAAGTTCCCAAAGGATATCATTCAAGCCATGTAATACGAGGTGGTATGGTCTAAGAATGTATAGACACAGTGAAAACCATGGGTAGGTATTATCCGTGGGTGCCTTTGTAGGAGGCGAGATGTACCTATCATGGACGCAGTTCTTTCCAAGCCCTTTATTGCATTTATTCTTTATTTTATTTATTGCTTTTTCTTTCTTTTTTCTTCAAGGTCTGACCAGAGGACACTGCCTTGGTGTGGTGACCAGAGATGATAGTGTTACCCATGAGTATTTTTGCATAAATGATAAGGTTGGCTCGTGATGAGATCCCCTTTCCCTTGGCCATGCAACCAAGGGTCACTGCCCTGGCATGGTGACCAGATAATGACAATGTCTTACTGCTAGATACATATGAACATAATGGGCCGGCTTGTGATGAGACCTCCCATCCTCTTGGCTAGGTCTTGTTTTATCATTTTTCTTTGGGTCCCTTTTGTTTCTTATCGAGAGGCTTTTCATTGCCTTCTCGGGGATCCCTGGGCGAGGCATTTCTAGCTTCCTCATGTGACCTGGAGCAAGGTCAATAGAACAACAAGAAAGAATAATATCCTTCTTGATAATATAAAGCAATAGCACGAAAAATCATCACAGTAGCTCCTTTAGAGCTATCACTTATAATTTATCTGAAGCAAGGATTAAAGGTAAGAAATACAATACGAAATGAGGTCAACACTCTCATAGTGTTGTGAGCAAGCATTCTTCCATGGCAACTTGGAACTAACACACGAGGTTTCTCCTAGAGGAGGTGTTAGTTGTATTAGGCAAAGTATTTACCTCTATTTGCTCACATGCTATCAAGTATAATACTTTACAATAATTGTTATCTCAACTAAAGTCATTAGCTTGTCATGTGTACCTTTGAATCTTGATTAATCAAACCTCAAACCTGGAGCCTTGACCTCAAGAGTGAGTGCTTGCTTTTCTTCCAGGTCTCCTTCACTCAAGATGACGAGTGCTTTCTTCAACCTGTCTTCTGTACTGAGACAATACACTATCTTGACAGAAGTTTAGGTTAGAGGATAATCTCTATGATCAACTTTCAATCCTTCTAATAATTTGATCATAGCTTCAACATGCAACACTGATAATGTCATGACAAATAGATGTATATCAGAATAATCACACCTGGGTTGCATCATTCCTATGAATGTGCTGAATCTTGAGATCCTTCTGGATCTATGGCAAGAGATCCCTTCTCTTGCAAATACTCTTTAGGGTTTAACCATTAAACATATGTAAGTACATACCACTGATAGCATTTGCAGGTACTGGCTCCATCTGGTAACAATGGTAATCATTGCCAATTCTTGAGAAAATTTCAAGGGTGATTGCAACTGGTTCTATGGCTGCAATTGCAAATGGTACTGTAACTACAGTCAGTTCTGAGACTACAACTGCAACTTCAACTTAGGGTTTTATGAGGAAACCCTAATTTTTCAAACTTCAAATTTTGAAATTCTAAACCAGGGGATAGATGCGCTGGGCTGAGGCGAGTTAGCTGGTGCAGTTGGAATTTCAAAAATCCAACTTTTACCCCCTCAAACTTGATCTGCGGATTTCTGGACCGGTGCTTCTAGTTTTCTGGTACTTATGGTACTCCTGGTACATTTGGTACTCTGGTTTTTTGGTACTTTGTGAAACTAGGGTTTCACTTTCTGGGAGATCTAGCCACTGAAAAGGTGCGCTCTAAGTGCCAAAATGATCCTTGGGGGAGGGCACAACTTTCTAGGTGTTTTTAGGGCTGAAAAGATTCACTTTTGCAAAACCCTAATTTTTGGGTACGGTAACAGTGACGTTTTTCCTCTTGCGAAATATGTTTCCTTCAGGTTGGCTCTGATACCATGTTAATGTTTATTCCATTATTATAGTTCTTTGCATTTCAATAGATAAGATAAACATAAGAACACGATCACTGAGAAATACACATTCACAAGAGACACATCATTTATCTTGGGAAACCCTCTAGGGGAAGAAAACCCAACAAAACCTTCCTTATCATAAATTGCCAATATAATGTCAAGAGATAAATCAAACCAATATAGATAGTCCTCTCCAAAAGATGTGCCACTCTTCTCCCTCTCTCTTTTGCCGGTAATAGATCAGAACTTGTCTCTCAAACTGAGCAAGTGAGTTGTGATCAAATGAGGCGCAAGCCTCCTGTATTTATACAAGTTCTGGCATGTGTGAATTGTCTGTTCACTGGCAGGGCCGACTTCTTAATCTGGGTGGGTAAACCCACCTTTATTATATTCTGGGTCTTCTTATTAACTGTTGGGGCCGACTTCTTATTCTACCTATTACAATTGTTCGATGACCAATCCACAAAAGGGGATTTGGTCCTAATACAATTACCGACATGATTAATCCACAATGGGGATTAATACAATGAATAAAATAACAGTAATAATAAGAATACTCTTTCCAGTTACATTATTTCAACAGAATAAACCCTAGGTGACAAGCACACAAGTAGGTCCTTGTCTCATGTCCCCATTGAGAGATTTTCCAGCCATTGTTTGAAGAAGAAGAGAACCTAGCCGTAGATACACTCTCATTCTCTCTTCCCTTTTGCTAGATGTACTATTTACAAGTTGAGAAGAAGGAGATGCCTTAAATCCTAGGTCTACTACACTTTGGGCCAATTTTTTCTAGGTTTTGTTGGTAGAGCCTTGTTGTAGCAACACTTTTCTTCATCAAACCCTCTTGTCTTGGTTTATGTTATTTTCTCAACTAGCCATGATTGCCATTGAGTTAAGGAAGGAGGAGAGAGCACCGAGGCCTAGTTCCCCTAGACCAAGGTGAGTCTCTCTCCCCTAGGGTTTTGAATTTGGGGCCTTTCTCTAGCAACACCTCAAAGCTTCTACCTCTGTCCTTAGTCTTACTATCTTGATCCTTCATCTCTTGCATCCTTCACTTTTGACTCTGTTAACCCGAAGGCACTAATCTAAAGACCTTTTTCTTTGAAGTGAACTTGATCATAATCATTTTCAAAACCTTGAATCAAACCCTAACTACTAACCATAGCCTAGGAACTAACCTAACTAACCTACTGCTTTTGTCATCCTTAGCTATAATATCATTGGTGCAACTAAACGTTTTCTTTAAAAGCATTTGAATCGTGATTAAAGGCATTAATTGAATGAAGTATTGATTTGTTGCATTAAATGCCATATTGCTTCAACATTTATTGAAGAAGTGACATAATTTTCATTTCTATTTTATAAACCTTGACTTCGTCAATATTTATTATCAAATTGCTTATAAGTGTATCAGATAGTCATTGATTTATATGAAGTACTAACCCATTGATAAAAGCTTGCATATATTAGTTTGTTGTTGCTTTGTCTCAGGTAGGTATATCTCTTTGTGGGTTTTACTTTATTATTGGTTGTTTAGCCGGACTATCTGCTTGGTGGTGACTTGTGAGGGGGGGAATTATCCTTGTCTTATAATCCTTTCCATTCTCAAAACCCCAGGTCACCGGGGACGTCTCCCTTGGGCCTTAGCACCCTAAAGAGAAAGAACAATCCCATTGTGGTGACATTGGATGGGATTGGTTCCTGATATGCCAATTTGACTCTTCAACCTTTAGTCTTTTATCCTTGCTACAAACTGAGCGATAATATTTTGGTGTCGTTGCTAGGGAACACTAAATCAAACATTCCTTAAGATGAAATTTTTCGGTAAGCCTTGCCTCTAGAATCCTTATCTTACAAGCTTACCCGACGACTCCACTAAGGGTGTTTTCCCTTTTCCTTCTTTGATAATTTCAATCAAATTATCTGACGACTCCACTAATGACGACCCATAGCGGGTGTCAATATTTACCTCCTTCTACTGTGGTAACTGGCACCCCTCCGAACCCCGCTCCTGCTGTGTTTCCTCCCAAATGGTCTTGTCAAGAAGCTTTCCCATGTTTTGACTTAATCGATATTCAAGGTGGATTACATGACTTTCCCAAGGGTTTCAAGTCTTGCTACCAAGATTCTCAAGAGAGGGGGTCTCTTTTGGCAACTCGTATTGGACCCAATTTTGTGAAAGTTTTGAGTTCCATCAAACCAGTCAAGAGCACCCTAATGTCTTTATGAGGCCTTTTGCAAGCTCTCTTATTGGGAAGGCCAAGACTTGGATTGATTCTTACCCTAAAGGGGGCATAAAAAATCCTGAGGAATTGGAAATAGCTTTTAAAATAAGGTGGTGCAACCATGAACACACACAACCCTTATACTCTCAATACATCGATCTTTGTAAGGGTTCTAGTGAAAGTGTTGGGGATTTTAATGATAGATTCAATCTTCTCCTTAAAATGTCTGACCTAACCTAATCTCGAAGGAAGCTATCCTCCTTCACTACTTGAACTCATTTGAGGGGATTTTACAGTTTACCCTCAAGGATAAGTCACCCTCAACCTTAGAGGAGGCACAAAACTTCGCTTGTCAAATTGAAAAGAACCTTGAGTTTGAAGACTACGTCCATCAGGTTGACTTTTTACACAATAGCGGCCCATGGCCATCTAGTGATGAAGACACTACTGAACTTGACCTTCCGCAAATCTTTGAAGTAAAACCCATGGTTCCCAAGAGTAAGTGGATTAGTTCTCATATCAATGTACAAGATTTTCCCCTTCAGGAACCGCCCAAAGAAGGAGAACCTTCCCTGGATATTTTCCCACACAAGAAGGAAGAAATTGAAGCTTCTACGCCACAAGAATATGAGCGTGACCTTCTTGGAGAAGCTCCCATTTTTGTTCACCAAGTAAGAGACATCGGGACAAAGCATGGTGAGGTCAAACCTTTTTATATCACTCTCCAAGTTAGTAACTCCCTCCTCCATAATTGTGTTTTTCACCCAATGCTACAACCAACGCTATGACTGAAGAAATCATGAACCACTTGGGTCTAAGCCTTTCACAACCAAATGCCAAAGGATTTTTTGCAAAAGGAATCATCAAGGATCTAGAAGTTGCCTTTTACTCTGGCCCTAGTGCTCCTTTCTATATAGATGTAGTGGTAGTGGGTGCCCCAAACAATTGGGGTATCATTCTCCACAAGGACCTCATAAATCTTTGAGCTGGAAGTTTTCAAGACCAAGGGTCTAAAGAAGTCATCCCTCACCTCGAAGGAGGATTTTTCATCCTCCATAGAAAAACTTTCGTAGGCTCAGCAGTTGAAACCTTCGATGAGTCAAGCAATCAACTCTTATGTATTGATAACAACATCGATAATTGGTTTGTCCAAGGGGGAAATTTAGAAAACAACACTATCGAGGAAACTGAAGGAACTTGGACTTTAGAGTTCTATGGATCCCACTCATGTTCCGGATCAGGTGTTGGAATTGTCTTAACATCCCTTTCCGGTGAAGCCTTTTACTATTCATATAGCCTAGAGTATAATTGCACCGACAACATTGTCGAATATGATGCTTTGATCCTGTTATCGCTCAGTTTGTATTTTAGGTCACAGGCTATAGGATAGAAGACAAACTGGCGTAACAGAAACCTTCCCCACCCAATGTCACCTTGATGGGGAGGTTCTTTCTGTTTAGGGAGGTTAGCCCAGGGGAGACATCCCCGGTAGCCTGGGGTTTGAAGAGGCAATGGATACAAGGTCAAGTGTTAAGATTTCCCTCCCCGTAGGTTACCACCAGTATCAGATAGTCCGGCTAATCAACCAATAAAGAAGTGAAGTCCCTGTTGAAAACACCTACCCGGAACAAGATAATAACAACACAATATGTATATTTACAGGCTATAACTCAAAGGGTTAGTACTTCTTAACTATCTGATTTCATTCAATAAGCAATGTAATAGATAAGATGAAGTCAACGTTCTACTAAATAGCCTATGTAAGATCACCAATTCATCAATGTCTACAAAAAATGACCAAGCCAACAGTATTTTCAATCAATAATTGTTCAATAAATGCTTGACGTCATCAATTTAATTGCTTTTTTAATGGCCAAAAGGGTTGTTGCGTCAGGTATGACATCATCCTAGGTTAGTAGTGTTAGGGTTAGTTAGGGTTTCAAATATTTAAAGTTTGAAAGATGATTTTGTACACTACAAGCTCAACATTGGAGAAATTACCAGTGCCTTAGGGTAAATGAAGTCAAAGCAAGGGCAAAAGGTCTTGGGAGGACACAAACTTAGAGACTGGAAGGTAGGGTTCTAAGGTGTTGCAATGGAAGGGCCTTAGAATCAAAACCCTAAGGGAAGGAGGATCACTCCGGTGTTTCTTAAGCAAGGCTTCATGCTCCTTCCTCTTTCTATAAATACACTTGGCAAAACGGCTAGCTTCAAAGTAAAAATTTAAGGGAGAAAGTGTTGCAGGGGAAAGGCTTTCAAACCCTAGAAGGTGAAAACCCTAGGTCTAGATTCAACTAGGCCTAGGACGTCTCCTCTTTTCAACCTATAACTTCAATGCTAGCTCAGAAAAAGGGAGAAAAAGTGTAGCAACGGCTAGGCTATGTCTTCCTTCTTCAATGGCTAAAACTATTTCTCAAACAAGGGGACATAAAGCAATGACCTACTTGTGTGCTTGCTACCTAGGGTTTCAAGATTCAACAATATAATAGCAAATGTAAGAAATCAAGCCTACAACAATTCACTTAAGAAGTTTTGCATGAAAAATTCACTTACATGTCATGAAGAA